>JAJOOR010015719.1:0-27756 GCA_036250505.1 Solanum acaule | reverse complement strand
ATAACCTGATAAAGTGAAGGAACACATTAGTAGCAAGTCTCTAATTTCCAAAACCACCATCATGTTCTTGGAGCTTCAAAATCCATGTTATCCAATCCAAATAAAAAAAAGGAATGGAAATATTAGCAAAAAGTTCCTCTCTTTCTTTGTTTTTGAACTAGAAAGGTAATGCAGAATCCCCACAGCAACTGCAAAGAACTAAATATCATAGGACAAATTTGGAATATTTCCAAAATTAATAAAAGTAACTCAACAGACTATGAATTAGCAAAATGCGGTACAACATCAGAAAAAAAGCAAAAAGCACTAAAAATCAACAATAATTCGAGTTAATAAGATATGCATCATCCCTCATTATGATATGAAAAGTATGGAAAATTCCTCTCCCATGTAAAGAAGATCAATTGATGTTCACATCTCCTCCACCCTCACTGGCCTACGTATATGTCTAGCAACCCAAATAAAAAATAATGGACCTAATATTGGTCCATGTAAAACCAAGTAGGAACATTAATATTCATAAATTTCAATTGAGAAGATCTATTTGAGGACAAGCCAAATGGAAATACAATTTCCCACACCTCACCAATAGTTGTTTAATTCATTTCTGAAGGAAAAGAAGTTCAGAACATACCAAACTGAGTTCTTATGTCCTCCTTCATACACCCAATTTTAGTACCAGGATCTTGTACAGAAGGTAAAAGATGAGAATATGGCTGAGATAGAAGCCAAGGCGGATAGGAATCCATTTCCGGATCATAGCCAACCTGCATCAAAAGGAATCTTCAGCACACTAGTAGACACGTGAGGTAAAAAGACAGAAAGCATGTTTTTATAACAGTTACCTTCAGAGCATTATTGTAGTCAGACACGCCCAGCTTTCCATGGAGTAGCCACAGTAACCAATCTGCTTGATGTAGCAATACCGCAGATTCCTTGCTTGAAGGATAAGAGTTCCACCATGAGACAAGCTTGCAAAGTGTAGAGGATCCAGAGCAGACTGTATGTTTTGCAGGAGCAATAGACTTCACCAAAGGCAAGGCATCAGGACAGCTCTCATTATACAGGAATGCTCTAGATAATGGCTCTTCGCTCCTACTGTAAGGAGAAATAATATATTCTTTAGGTAGCTATAGATGAAGAAAAGGGAAGTACAAAAATTAGCAACTACCAACCTATCGATGATGATAGTTGTTGCAGAAGTCCCATCGATGGCAATGGACGCAACAACTTCGCGGAGACTGACCGGGACATCATCCAGGAGTAAAAAGAGTGTGTCTTTCCATGATTGTATCCAGTCCATTTTTTCCTCTTTCTTTCTAGTAAATAAAACAATTTCATTTCTTTTGAAGACATGTTTCACTAAATTAATGTGCTAGCATGATATAGATATAACCATTATACACACCATATATTCTTAGAGGGTTCATCCGCTCCGCTCGGCGGAAAATATTTACTAAAATTAATTTTTAGTAATATAATAGATGTTGAACCCCTTTCACTAGTTCGTGTGTTTACTTCTCAGATTTTAAACCCCTTATTAAAAATCATGACTCCGCCACTGATCAACATGGTATAGATTTATGGTATGAGATAGTTCCTCCAAAAAGACCAAAAGAATCATTCATTTACTTTCATATAGAACTTAATGTACAAAGTTGTAACTCAAACCTCAAGAATTTGCACCCATTAATTACAACAACTTTGCTTAATTATTGTGAATAAGCTTACCATATAAAGGGGGTACTCTCTCTTTCCTTCAGCATGAATATTACCTTCTCCGTCAATAAGAGAATATCGAGCTCCAGATGTTCCAAAATCCATACCAAGATAAAGCTTCTTTCCAATTTCAATATCATTTGCAAAAATGGGTCTTCTTCCTTTACAAGATACACCACACTCTAACATTCTTGATCTTAATTTTCTCCAACTCCTAAAATCCACACATGAACATGCACTACTCAAAATGCTGCTAGCCATTCTTTCACCTTATCTCTTTCTCCCTTGTCTCAATTTACAAATGATTGCAATATATCCCCCACACCTTTTTTTAGTTGCTTTATTTTTTTGGGCAAATATTTAACAAAGAAATAATCATATTTCTTTTGAGAGACCCTTCGGGTTTTGCTCTATAACGTTGTGCTCTCCTGTGGTTTAGAATATTATGCTTACCTCTTTATTTGATTTTTTTTAATAGTTCTTTAGATTTATTTAAAATAATAATAAACTAATTATAATTTGACAAATCTATCCTTCTTTATATTAAATCTTCAAACTAATGATCATAAAAAAGTGAGTTATTTAATAAATACTATAAAAATAAACCAACACAAATAAATATCATTTTCATTCTTAAGAATCGAAAGTCCTCTTCTCTCCAAACTTTCATATTCGCGTTTAAATTGTCTTCATTCTTCTTGGCAAGAGTCATTAGTCATCTTTTCGGGAAAAAAAAATTAATCAAATTAGGTACTCTTTTGAAAGAAAATTATACAGACAAAATCAAATTGAAATACGCACCTTTAGCTTCCAAGTTAACTTCAAACTTAAATATAAATTTTCTGGTTGAATTCTTTTTCTAGCCAGAAGAGTGAAGACACAATGTGCTAAGTTGATGGAATCGAAAAACAAAAAAAAAATGCAGCAATTAGTATGGGGAAATTGCCGGTGAAACTAAAAATAAAGAGCTATTGTTTGGTGAAAATGGTTTTAGCAGTGAATTAGTTCACTTTACTTTGCATAGACTTTTGATCTTTATTTGGTAAAAATGAACACATGTCTATACATAGAGCCCGTTTTGTATTGGCTTAAAAAAAGTAGTTTCTAAGACAAAAATAAAAAGTCAAACTGAAATGACTTTTTAAATTTATTCTAAGTCATTTTTACCTTGCTAAACACTTCCTAACTTATTTTAAGTCATTTTTGACTTATTTTAAGATATTTTTTTATAATTGTCAAACACTTTCAAAAGTAAAAAACTGACTCAAAAATACGTTTGACCAACTTTTAAGTCAATCTAAACACCCTCATAATATATAATGAAGTAGTATTAATTTATTTGTGTTTTGGTCTATTTTTAAAAAGTATCTAGTAAAGATTAGTAAACAAGTCATTCTTCAACAATATGCATTAGTATGAAGAAGGAAAAATTTGTCAAATCGTATATATTTATTTTAAATAAATTTAAAGAATGATTACAAAAATTCAAAATAAGGGAGGTAGCTGTAATATCGTACACCACAAGGGGATGGGTGTTACAGAGCAAAATCTAGAGGGAGGTTTCTCAAATTATCCCTTAAAAAAGTTATATTTATCACATCATACTTTTCTTTTATACTAGTTCCTCAACACGTCCATATCATGCTAATTAGTATTAATATTTTAAAATAATATAAATAATATTGAGTATGCATGTGATGAAAATCGTAGGAGGAAAATATAAGTATGGAGTGATGAAGGATTAGCCCATTGGACTGATATTTATTGTCATCGCAAAACATTAATGTCTAAAAATTATTTTCAGAGTATGAACGTGAGAATGTATTTTCTTGAGGTGAAATATGAATCTGGGAAGAAAAAAGACTTCATTTAGTACCTTCTTTTAATATCGTTGGATCGGGATAATGAGTGGATGAATAAGTAGAAACCACAATTGAGTTGACCCATGAATAATTCAAAAAAGAGAATCAAAATATTACAAGGATAGCAAGTTAATAAAGAAGAGAAAACAAATAAAATTAACTTATGATAATGTCACGATCCAAAAATGGACGTGATGACACTTGTCTATTCCCACAAAGACAAGTCAGCCTCAACCCGACGAAACGAAAGAAATGCGGAAAGTAAAGCAAAGACAAGATAAAAACGAAAAGGCTATTCATTCTATTATAACCCCAAAACCTGGTTGCCACGTGAACAAGCCACTAATACATAAAGTACGGAAATAAAAATAATTACAAGTCTCAATATATTTGTTTCTCAAATAGAACAAAGCATAAAATAAGGAACGACCACGATTGGAGGTTTCAACATCTCATTTGAGTCTAAAATACCAAATTTGGTGGAATAGCATAGTTCGTTTGTGACACATGGTTCCAAACCAACCTCGACCATCCGAGTGGAGTCCGTTGGGACTTAGCAAAATTTTCTAGTGCACTGTGTTGGTGCAGCTGCTCAAGCAGCCCTATCACCGCATAAGAGGAAGCCACTTTAGCATCCAGTGTGTCTCTTAAGCAAGGCCTGCCAACTCAAGGCCAACCCCATTTGCTGCCCCAGCTTCGCTTAAGTGGCCAGGCCTACTTTAGAGGTAGTTTGCTTGTGTGGCTAGGCCGCTTTAGCGGTTAGGCCATCAATTTTGCGATGCAGCTTAAGTGGCCAAAGTGACCGCTTTTGCGATGTCTAGTTAAACCCCTTTTTGGGATTATTTTCGCATAAGTTGTAATTGATTTTTGAGACTTGCTCGCTTTTGGGTGGGAATTGCTTGGTCTTGAGGAGATTGATTAGAGGATTGGTCGTTCTTCACACGCATTAACTTGTAAGTCGTCTCCATTTTTCTCTGTTGTGAGCTTTAATGGTGAATTGTCTTATTTTTGTTGCATGATCTAAATTGGTTATTTTTCAAATTAGATACACCAATACACGTACCCGAATTTTAACTTGAAGTTGGTCTTTGTATAAGGTCTAAAAATTACCAATTACGCTAAATCACACACCAAAACAAATTATTGATTTATGCCGTAATCAATTAAACATAATGTTATACCAAAAATATTCAATAAATCGGCTGTTTAATAACCACCAAAGTTGCTTTTCTATACCACCAAAAAATATCACTTGCAGGAAAAAATATAAATTAAACCTAATAATATATCAAAAACCTAATATTATACCAAAAACGACTACTAATAGTTAATGTTTATTCAACGATAAAATCCATTCAATCGATGCACTAGATTATTAACAAAATCATATAAATTTTATATTACACCACAACAACGTACAATATAAAACAACGACTAATTATCAAAAACATTAAACATAGATGGTGAGAAAAATCAAATATATTAACCACGGAAAAAACACCAAGTGAATAGTTTTTTATTTAAATACTTGATGAGTCCCATCGCCCGTTGTGTTGTATTGTATTAAAATTGAAAAATATTGGTATCCATTTTCAATAGTTAATCAGAGTAGACAAGGAGTTTTATTTTTGTTAGAAACCTCTCTTCACGAGAGAGAATATATAACAAATCTGAGTAAATCAGAGAAGATAGAATAATTGGAGAAAATTAAGGGATATGTGATAAGTGTGGCTGACTATTTCTACGTTTTAAAAAAATATATAAATTCTAGTTTTGTAAAATACTATTGCTATATAAGTGGAAAAAAGGTATTGTTATATAGTACTTAGTAATTAAGGTACTTAAGTTGTATACTTAAGTTTTTTGTCCAAAAAAAACTTATGTGTGAAAAAGATCATATATACCCCTAGATCAATTTTCTAAAGATTAAAAATCAAGAAAATAAATTTGAAATTATTTTTTGCCACTTCCGTTGGATAAAAGAGTATATGTGAGCTATTTTTGTAGCGATAAATATATGCACAAGCTATTTTTATAACAGAGGAAATATATATGATTTTACTTTCATAACGAATGATATATATTAACTCTAAATGACAAAGTTAAAAAATATATCTAACCTTTTTCCTATGATATAATCTACACAAAATTTTTAATTTTTAATAATCATAATAACGTTTTATGTTTGTAGTGTACAAGATAATTCACATGAGGAAAATGGCCCACATAATATAAGGGATAAGACACAAGGGCATGGTGCACTTTTATCCCTTTGATTTTATCTACAACTCTTTGGCCATTTTGAAATTTTGGCTCAATCTTTTTGTTTTGTCATTTTAACTCCAACTCTCTAGGAAATGACTATGAACATGTTTGAATGAGTTTAAAAATTGATTAAATTTATTTTAAAATTATTTTTAATTTTTGAGAATATTTAAAATAACTTCAAATAAGTTAAAAATTTAAAATAGACTCTACATTTTATATTTTAACTTAAAAATTATTTAAAATTTAATTTATTATTTTTTTGATATAAAAATGTTTTTTTTTGTTTTAAGTTTATCCAACCGGGCTCTAATGAGTGCGAAACGGTGATGGTAAGAATTTGTTACCTCACGGTAACTTCAGAAACTTGCCATAATCCCCAACCTTATATAAAATCTGGTCCACACGTAATTCCTCTATTTTTTCTCTCTCTCTGAAGATATATATCAAATTTAGGTTTAGGGTTTCGTGAATCGATTCAGTGATCTAGCATGTCTTCCTCAAAGATGATCGTGTTGAAGAGCTCCGACGGCGAGACTTTCGAGGTAGAAGAAGCGGTGGCTTTGGAATCTCAGACGATTAAGCATATGATTGAAGATGATTGCGCCGACACCAGCATCCCTCTTCCTAATGTTACCAGCAAGATCTTGGCTAAGGTCATCGAGTACTGCAAACGCCATGTTGATGCTTCTAAAATTGAGGATAAGGCATCTGAAGATGAGCTTAAAACCTTTGACTCTGATTTTGTCAAAGTTGATCAGGGCACCCTCTTCGATCTCATCTTGGTCTGAGTCTTTTCCTTTATTCCTATAACTATCACTTTGTTTGCTTTATTTTATATCTGTTCCATGTCTAAAATAAGGTTTTGTTGATTGATCATACTTTTTGATATGTGGGCATCTTTATTAGAGCTTCGGTGGTCTCTATCCTAACAGCCTAAGTCTGATTAAGGAGCTTAGGTTGTCCACCCTCATGACCTTAGTGAAGCCCTCTTTCTTTCCCTCATTTAACCCAAAGCAATAGGTCATTGTATTCACTCAAGAATCTTGTTGTGTTATTGAGTGGGAGTGAAGCTCCAAGTACTGGGTTATTGTCTCTTTAGAGTTGATCTCCTTTATTATTAGTCATATGTGAGGAATTGGTGGTATCTTCTTGCAATAGATTAATGTACCATCCTTAGGACTTAGGAGTCATGTGAGGAGGAGATTTGGTATCTTCTTGCAATCCCAAGTATTGTAATGAGGATATTTTATTTTAGGGATTGTGGGATATGATTGGAGTGAAGCTTTAGAAATATTTTGATTTGAATATATTTGTTATTTTCCTGATAAAAAGAATATTTTGATTTGGAGCTACATGGGCAACTGCTAAAACCAGAAACCCTTGCAGTATCTAGAAGGTAGAAACTGAGTCTAACCATTAAGATTTCTTACATACAATTGAATTCCCTGTTAAATTAGCCGAGTCTATCCTACATAGTACATACATGATTCTCAGGGGAAATTGTTGTTAGCAGTTCCTTTATTCTGATTCTGTCGCATTTGGAGAACATAATGCAGAAGGGTTAAGTGTATTTGTTGGACTTGAATCCGGTTGGAGCTCTGTTCACTAGTTCCATATACATGATTGCTAGGGCTTTATTTTTGCTTCGAGACCTTTGGACTTCCATATGTATAGTGTATCAACTGAAGTAGCAACTTGTTAAAAATGATAGAGAATGGTTTTTTGTACCCAAGTTCTGCCATGCCAGTTCTATTCCCCTTTAATAGCTACCAGTTCTTCCTATTGTGTGTTTTAACTGTGAATTTACTAATATATTCTGTTACTAGTTGATCTTTAGCATTTATTGTTTTCCCTTCTATCAGCATCTTGTGTACAGGACAGAGTCATTAAATATCTGCTTCTTCTCTTAAATTCTGTCGATGAACTTTGGTATTTCTTCCTTCTGATTAGAGCTTTAGGATGTTGATGTTCTACTTACTGTGAACTGAGTCATTTTGTTATTTTCCAGGCTGCCAACTACTTGAACATCAAGAGCCTGCTTGATCTCACATGTCAGACCGTGGCAGACATGATTAAAGGGAAAACACCAGAGGAGATCAGGAAGACCTTTAACATCAAGAATGACTTCACTCCTGAGGAAGAAGAGGAGGTTAGGAGGGAGAATGCTTGGGCATTCGAGTGAATCTGCGTTGGGGGATAAATTTGGATTATATTTACTATAAGATCTTATGAACAATCTTGTGTGAGTAAATACGCTATTTCTGCTTTTGGGCTGTTGGCTTTGTCCTAACTAATTGACTTGAACCTCCTTTTGCTATTATTATGTCTGGGTTTAATGTTATGAAGTCTGGCACACTGAAATGCTTTTGAAGTCTTACTTTAGTGCTTATCCATTTTGTTGATCTATTAATGAGATTACTTGTACTGCTTATAGGTTCTAGGTTTTATTACTTGTGATGGGGATCTAAGGAGCTTGATATTAGTAGTTGAAATTGGAGTATATGACCTGTAAATAAAGGGTATTACGTTCTTGACTTTTCTGAACTCTGTTTATAAGAAGTGATGAGTATTACGTTCTCGACTTTTCTGAACTCTGTTTATAAGAAGTGATGAGCATTGTGGCATATGTGAAGGGACTGGGATGTTTGGGTTAGATGAGGATCGTAATAGAGCTGCCAATAAGATTCTACTGAGCACCTAGATTTTTCGGAGAAAAGAGATCACTTTGATAGCAATTTCTATTTACTCATATTTGCTGTGTTCACTGATTCCCGTAACAGTAGAGCAATAGGGAGTTCTAATTTGATTCTGTTAAAAGAGCCCTTGGCTTTATATAAGGGGAAGTGCTACATTCATCTTTGATTTCTCTTGAGGCATGAGTTGTTAAGACTATCATTGTTTATACTACGACTAGTGCTGCTGGTAGCCTTAAGTTACATTTTTCTTACTGCTGGTAGCCTTTAGTCACAAATACTTAGTTCCAGTGAAATATATGTTCTGTTCTAAATTTAGGCATCCTTGCACTGAGTTGATTTTTCTTGTTGGTGATATCGCACCTCTGCTACGAAAAAAGAACATTGTTTTGCCTGAGCAAACAGGTGTGAAGGCACTTGTTTCTTTGGTACAGTGTACCTTTGCGTTATCGTGAATTTTATATAGCAGGCAACGCAAATCCACTAGTTCCAGTGAATATATGTTCTGTTCTAAATTTAGGTATCTCTTGCACTGAGTTGATTGTTCTTGTGGGTGATGTTCACCTCTGCCACGAAAAAATAACATTTTTTTGCCTGAGCAAACAGTTGTGAAGACATTTGTTTCTTTGGTATAGTGGACCTTGGCGTTATTGTAAATTTTTAAGAGCAAACGATACAAATCTCACTAGTTTAGGTCCTAATTACTAGTATTCACAAGAGTTTCAAATATTACTTCTTGTACCATATTTCGTTGGTTGGATATATGTATCTTAACTCAATAAATACATGTATAGGAATTGACAAAACATGTTTAATTAAGGATCGTAACTAAAATGCTTAATTTGAGGAGGAAATTCACTAAATTTCGTGTTTCCACTTTCAGATACACGTATCTGAGATATGCCAGTAGTTAGATACATGACAAAGTAAATCATTCCTTTTAACAACTTATGAGAATCTCTTGCATAACAACTTCCTATAAGAATGAGAGGCAAACTATAGTTTTTATAGCAAACTCTCCTTCTCACCATTGCCTTCCGTCCCTCTTCACTCTCACCTCCCCTCTCTCTCTCTCTTTTCTGCCAATAAGAAGAAATCCATTCAAATGTATTATGTATTAATTGTATTCAATTAAATATAGGCGAGAGTTTTGTATTTTATATCGATTGTATTCGAAAAACTATATTTATATTTTTGTGTCAATTGTTTTCCTAATCATACGAATACTATATGCATTAATCCTCTCTGTCAACTATATTATGTATCAATTGTATCCAATCAAAGAGAGGATGAATATAGTTATATTCGTTGTATTTCTAATACAATTGATACAAAATACAAAATAGTTATGCATTAAATAAAAACAAAATACAATGTAAAATAAATATAAAATATAATCCTCTCTCCTCTCTCTCCCGATCTCGTTCGCCGCTCTCCTTCTAATATGTATTTATTTTGATACAAATTAGTTTATATTTTTATATTTTTTCCTCCAAAATTCGCAAAAAAATACAAGAATACAAATGCGCAACAAATCAAAGTGTAGCTGCGAATTGTAATTAATGAAAGTGTGAAGTACTATTTAAGGCCTAATATTTGTTGTTTTCTGAAAGTTTCCCAAAAGAAAAATACTCAAAAGCAATAACATAGGCATAAGTTAAAGACTCAACAATAGTTATATATAAGAAATTTATCAAATTAGAGTCAGGAGGTAGAAGACTTTGCTAGATAACTCAAAAACTTTTAAATCTATAATACTAAAAAATCAAATCAATCTTGGACTAGAAAAGTTATTTCAATATGATTTTCACAATTAGAAATGAATTAAATAATATCATATACAAATCTTAAATAACTTAGATTTCCTACTTTTGATTTATTTCCTACCTAGTCTTCTTTAAATCAAGATTTTCAAACGTGATAATATCCAGTATCTTTATCAACTTTATAATCAATTTCAGTTTTTCTTCCTTTGTAAAAACATTAGCAATTTGTTCTTCAGTTTAGCAATAAATAATAACTATTTCTTTATCTTGAACCATATCATGAATGAACTTAAATTGAGCCCAAATGTTCTAGGATGACATAACTAATAAAAATATACTTTTTTGTTAAATCTCATCCAATTTGTTTCTCAAAGCATAGATTTGCATGACTTGTGCTGAGCACGAGCCCAACACTACAGTAATTAAAGTGTTGTTCAAGATAAGCCCAAGTAATTACTGTACAATTGTTCATGAAAAACTTGAAATTGAAAATCAGACCAAAATGATTGAAGTAAAGGGTTTGGGGATTGTTACGGATAAGAGTTATGATCACCTCTTCTGTTTGCACCAAGGGACCAATGGTGCAAAAAGAAGAGGTGATGATCATAACTCTTTTGGGTAAGGATGTGTATCATTTATGCACATGTTATCCAAACGACATAATATATAAACATGACCCTTAACTTGACTTCAACAGATAACTATGCCCTCCAACTTTGAGTGTGCACAAGTAGACACTTAAACTTGTATAAAATTGAACAAGTAGACACATGTTTCCTACATGACATAATACACATAGGACGCCACGTAGGACACAAAATTTCCATGTAGGGTGCTATGTAGGACGAATGTGTCTATTTGTTCAATTTTATACAAGTTTAAGTGTCTACTTGTGCACACGCAAAATTAAAGGTCATAGTTGCCAGCTAACGCCAAGTTAACGATCATGTTTATGTATTATGTCTATCCAAAACAACACATCAAGGTCAAGCTAAAATAGTAAATTGAATCCCACTCTATAAAAAAGAAATTTGAAACTCTCATCAAACATGCATTCAAAAATTCATGTAGCACTGCAACAACCTTCACCTAACATGGACAGTCATAAGATTATTTAGTCGTTCAACAATATATACAACTTTTACGTTCTATCACCTACTGACAAAAGCTTCAACAATATGAATTCCAACAGCTGAAACTATTACAAAAATAGTTTTTAGCGGCAATAAATATACACATTAACAAAGAGTGTTAATTGCCGCTAAAAATATATAAATTTAGCGGCAATTTATTACCGTTAATTAATTGCCACTAAAGATTATTTTTTGTGTAGTGTGATATCATTGGGAATAATGAAAATTTGGACTGAAGAAAATAGTTCACATAAAATTTGTTAATATGGGTAACACAAAAAAAAAACTTCATTACATAGACAAACGTCAATGCCTTTTCAGATCATTCGTTCCTTTTGGCACCTCTTTATGAGCAATACTCTTTGCAAAAGCTTTTGGTTCTTCTTTTTTCCAACTCTTCTGACTATGATTTCCATGGTAGCTAGGCAAATTCCAGGAGAAGGGCTCTAGGAAAAGGCGTACTTCCTAGTTGTTTCAAAGCAGACTACTTCCTAGTGGTTTAGTAAGGGGTCTAGTAAAAGGCGTAGCTACTCTTGTCGGAAAGACAGAGCTACTATACTATATGGTTTAGTAAGGGCTCTAGGAAAAGGTGTAACTACTCTTGCCGGAAGGCAGAGCAACTATACTATATGGTTTAGTAAGGGCTTTAGGAAAAGGCGTAACTACTCTTGTCGGAAAGGCAGAGCTACTATACTATATGGTTTAGTAAGGGCAATAGGAAAAGGCGTAACTACTCTTGTCAGAAAGGCAGAGCTACTATACTATATGGTAAACATCATCTAATATCACAGTCAAATAATATATTAGCACTATTTATTTCAGAATCTCATGAAAAATTAGTATATAGTACAACAAAAGTGTCTACTTTCACTTATGCTTAGCTTCAACCGCTTAAAGAAGATTAATTTTTTGCCATTTACATCTTCAACTTCACATTTATTTCGTTTTTTCATACCTCAATTTTCCTGATTCCTTGATTCGACTTATTGTTGGGAAAAATACTACAATGTTGATATTGGATTGGAATTACAAAGTAGTAAATAGCTCATCACAAATACTGTGTTGTGCAAGCCACTGCCTTGAAAACGATTTCGGCCCGACTCCGGTGCAAATCGTAGTAGCCGGTCACTCCCAAAGGTTCCACAATTACTCTCAAACACGTGTACTCGTGGCTGGAAGTTTGGAGTTGCACAAAAATATTTGCCCAGAAATCCACAATAGGAAGAATGATCATTTAAGCCAATAAAGGAATTAGTGAAGGAGATAGTAAACGAAAGAAATTACTTTTGTTTTTCTTCTCTCTATATTTAGCTCCCAAATGATACTCCTTAAATAGGAAAATCATTTACGTTTTTAACCATCAAAAGAATGCAAGAAACTAACGTATAATAAATGTACTCTAACTTTAATGACAAATTTGTCATAATACAAAAGTAACTTCGAGTCTTCTGAATACTTCCTATATTTTCTTACGAAGTTAAGAAACTGACAAATGAGATAAATGTGAACCATTAATGTGGAAGTAACTCTCTTATTTCACATATACTAACAAATTAGCAATGCTCACACAGATTAATTACGGAGGGTTAAAAGATGTAACTTATCATTTGCATTAAAAGAAAAGGAATATTATCCACAATCCCCCACTAATGCAAAGATAAAGAATAAGAATAATTTCTGGGCAAAAGAAAGAAACATGTACTTAAGTGCCAATATCTTTCGATTTGAATTGACACGTAGTGAAATGAGGCAACAACACATATCCACAAAGTGAAGTACTCTTGAACTGAATGGACATAAGTTAAGACCCCCACAACACATATCATATACTTGATTTTATGCAAACTCCGTGATCCAACAACGTGTTTTTATGGTCATGCACACACACCTTGGGTTTTATGAGTGCTTTAGAAAGACGACCCAAGTCTTTCATAAAAGGCGACCACATCTTTACACTCACATAGGTGATTCCATCAAGTAATGTGGTGTATATTGAGGCCTAATAGGTCCACCACACTACCTCAATCAATGGGCTTTAGCCATATCCCTCTCGACGTTTCAAGGATTATTTTCCTTGCCAAGCCCTTGGTTATAGGATCCACCAAATTTCTTTCGGACCTTACATATTCCAAGGAAATAATACTCAGTTTCAACAACTGTTTAACTTCACCATGTCTGGTGTGAATTTGTCTCATTTTTTTCATTATACAAGCTATTTTTGGCAATAACAATTGCTGCCTGTGAGTCACAATGAAGAGAGACGGGTGAAGCTTGTCTTTCTCATAATGGCATATCCGCCAAAAGATTTCTCAACCACTTAGCTTCTTGCCCTGCCAACTTGAGAGCAATGAATTCAGATTTCATGGTAGAACGTGCTATACAAGTCTGTTTGGAAGACTTCCATGAAATAACACATGCACTCAAAGTAAACACAAAGCCACTGGTGGAGCTAACTTCATCATTATCAGTTACCTAGTTTGCATCACAAAAACCTTCTAAAACAACAGGAAATTTATTAAAATGCAAACACCAATTCATAGTACCTCTCAAATACCTTAGCAAGCGATGAAGAGCATTGCAGTGTTCACTACTGGGATTATGAGTATATCTACTCAATCGATTAACATCATAAGCTATATTAGGCCGAGTATAGTTCATGAGAAACATTACACTCCCAATTATTTTAGCATATTCAGTTTGAGAAACACTAGATTCTTTATTCTTCCTCAAGTGTATGCTAGGATCATTAGGAGTTCTCACTGGAACTACATCAAAACAATTAAACTTTTTCAACATCTTTTCAATATAATGAGACTGACACAAAGAGAAACCATTAGCAGTTCTTTTGATTTTAACTCCCAAAATCGCATCTGCTTCACCAAGGCCTTTCATTTCAAATTTAGAAAACAAAAAGTTCTTGGTCTCATTAATAACATTCACATTAGGACCAAAGATTAACATGTCATCTACATATAAACATATAATCACACAATCTGAACCTATCATCTTAGAATAAACACATGTATCAGATGAATTTACAACAAAGTCGTTATCTACTAATGTGATACTGATTTTTTAATACCATTTCTTAGGTGCTTGTTTTAGTCCATACAAGGACTTCCTCAATTTGCATACTTTATCCTCTTGTCTAGGAACCACAAACTGCTCAAGTTGAGTCATATAGATCTCTTCCTCTAAATCACCATTTAGAAATGTTGTTTTGACATCCATTTGATGTACCACTAAATCATGAATAACGGCTAAAGCAATAAGAGTCCTAATGATCGCTATTTTAGTCACATGAGAATAAGTATCAAAGTAATCAACACATTTCGTTTGGTTAAAACCCTAATCACAAGTCTAGCCTTATATTTATCAATTGTACCATCAGGTCTCAATTTCTTCTTAAATATCCACGTAAGCCTTTGGGTAAATCATACAAATCCCAAGTGTTATTAGAAATATAGAGTCTAATTCACTTTTAATAGCCTCTTTCCAAAATATAACATATATTGATCTCATTGCTTCATCATAAGTCTTAGGGTCTTCTTCTATTAAATAGATGTTCACTAATTCATCATTTAAAATATTAATATCAAAATTTTCAGTGAAGAAAGTAGTGATAAAATCAGGACCAAAATTAGTCTCAAATCTACGTCATTTACTCCTTCTAAGTTCATTTTCATGCTCATTACAAATAACATTCGAAGAAGGCACAACATGAGAATTAACTGACATAGATGTAGAAGCATCGTTTTGCACATCACTTGACACATTAATTTTTAAAGGAAAAATATGCTCAAAAAAATTCTGCATCTCTAGATTCACAAATAGAATGATCACTTAGAGACATAAATCTATATGCAACACTATTTTGAGCATAACCAATAAAGATAGTATCAGAAGTCTTAGAACCAACATTTACACGTTTAAAATCAGGCAGACCAACCTTAGCCAAACACCCCCACACTTTCAGAAATTTCAAGTAAGGAGCAAACCCTTTCCACAACTCATATGAGGTCTTGTCAAACTTCTTATGAGGGACTCTATTAAGAATATAGCATGCAGACAAGACTGTTTCTCCCCACATATTGTCAGATAGACCAGAGCTTAAAAGCATATAATTCATCATTTCTTTAAGGGTTCTATTTTTCCGTTTCACTACACCATTTTATTGGGGAGTATAGGGAGCACTAACCTCATGTATAATACCATTTTTCTCACAAATATCTTCTAGAGTTTTAGTACTATATTCACTGCCCCTATCAGATCTAAATCTCTTGATTTTTATGTCTAACTGATTTTCCACTTCTGCTTTGAATTTCAAAAACATGCTTTCAGCTTCATCTTTAGACTTAAGAAGATATACCTTAGTGTATCTAGAAAAGTCATCAACAAAAGTAACATAATACTTTTTCCACCTTTGCTAACAGTGTTCTTGAAATCTGCTAAATCTGAATGTATTAGTTCAAGTAATTCGGTCTTTCTACTAATAACATATTTCAAAAGGTTTCTTGGTGTGCTTTGCTTCTACACACAGGACATTTAGAAAAATCATCAATTTTTGTCATAGGAATTAATTCCATTTTTCTAAGTCTTTTGATAGAAGGAATATAAACATAAACTAGTCTACCATGCCACAAATTAATAGACTCAACAATACAAGCAGAATTTGAAATACTTGCATTATTGACAATCTCTTGAACAATGTTCAATACAAATAATCCTCCACTAAGATATCCCTTCTCAACAAAGTCTCCTCCACGAGAAATAATTATTTTATCAGCTTCAAAAACAAGTTTAAGGCCTACTTTGTTGAAAAGTGCTCCGAAAACTAAGTTTCTACGGAGGGAGGGAACGTACAAAACATTGTTCAAGGATAAAGTTTTTTCAGAAGTTAATTTAAGTAAAACTTTTTCTTTACCCAAAACTCTAGCAATAGTGGAGTTACCCATGTAAACACACTCTCCATCAGTGGACTCCTCAAAGTCATGGAATAAACTTTTATTGGCACATAAATGCCTTGAAGTGCCTGTGTCTAGCACCCAGTTAGTTTTGTTAGCCACCAAATTTGCCTCAACAACTATAGCAACAATCACTTTATTACCCTCAGTAAGATGAGCTTGTACATCACTTTGTCCTTCCTTTTCTTTGATAGCACTTGACAACCCTATGACCAAGTTTTCCACAGACAAAACAAGGGTCCTTAGATTTTTTAATTTGGCTCTCCGGCTTGTTAAATTGATTTTTCTTCTTCATATGTTCCTTTTTCAAGACTTTCTTCTGTTTGCCTTTGAACCTGTCTTTCACAACAATACCAGAAGATTCAACAAGATTAGCTTTACAAGAATCAAGAGAAAGTTCTTTCATCTTATCTTTGAGACGGTTCGCCTCTTTAGTCCTCATATGACTAATAAGTTCTTGGAGAGTTTTTTTTCTCTCATGTTTTAATTGATTTCTATAATCACTCCAAGATGGTGGGAATTTTTCAAGCAAAACATTAGCCTAAAATACTCACACATCTTCATGTCCTCGTTGAGAACATCAACAATTAATTTCTAATATTCGTGAACTTGTTCCATTATTGGCTTATTATCAACCATTTGGAATTTAATCCACTGACCGACAACATATTTTTTCTTTCCTGCATCATCAACACCATATTTCTTTTCCAAACTATCTCATATTTCTTTGGTAGATTTATAAGTAACAAATAAATCAAATAAAGGATTAATCATATGATTTAGCAAGTGTCCTCTCACAGTTCTGTTATCCTTTTCAAACTTCTTTATAGCAACATCATCAACAACCATAATATTGCTAGAATCAGTAGTAGTTTTTGAACCATTCATAGAAGGTTCGTTAAATAAAACATAATCAACTTCTAATTGTTCAAAGAAAATTAAAAGTTTTTGTGACCAACATTTAAAATTGTTTCCATCCAAAAGCTCAAGTTTTGACAAATCAGAAAAAGTTTTGTGCAAAGAAATAGTCATTTATCAATATTGTATGTTAGTAAAATCTCTTTCAAATTGTTGGAAAAAAATACTACAATATTGATATTGGATTGGAATTACAAAGTAGTAAATAGCTTATCACAAATACTGTGTCGTGGCAAGCCATTGCCTTGAAAACGATTTCGGCCCGACTCTGATGCAAATCGTAGTAGCCGGTCGGTCCCCAAGGTTCAACAGTTACTCTCAAATACGTGCATTCGTGGCTGAAAGTTTGGAGTTGCACAAAAACATTTGCCCAGAAATCCACAATAGGAAGAACGATTATTTAAGCTAATAAAGGAATTAGTGAAGGAGATAGTAACTGAAAGAAATGACTTTTTTTCCTTCTCTGTGTATATAGCTCCCGAATGATACTCCTTAAATAGGAAAATCATTTACGTTTTCAACCATCAAAAGAATGTAAGAAACTAACATATAATAAATGTACTCTTACTTTAATGACAACTTTGTCATAATACAAAAGTAATTTCAAGTCTTCTAAATACTTCCTATATTTTCTTATGAAGTTAAGAATGACACTTGAGATAAATGTGAACCATTAATGTGGAAGTAACTCTCTTATTTCACATATTCTAACAAATTAGCAATGTTCACATAGATTAATTACAGAGGGTTAAAAGGTGTAACTTATCATTTGCATTAAATCCACAAGTATTACATGTGTTCGTTCAAGAGGTCATTTACTTGCATAGAGTTCCCAAGTTAATTGACATGTTTTTTTCTATCTAGAGTTGTTGAAAGTCTAGTAAGGAGGATCCTATCTATTCACTATCAACAAAACATAAAGATCTAGAGTATCTCAAAAATGCTCTCTCGTTGCATATTGTTGTACAAATCTTCCCTCTTCTTCTTTAGTAATCCAGAAGATCCGGCTGAGGCAGCGACATGGGAAATATTCCTGGTCCTTAACCCGTCCTTGATAGTCTCACCTACCTTGACTATCTTTGCAAATTTTGCTCCAATAAGCAACATTATCCTGTCATAGTATTCTGGTTCTTGAATACGCACGAACACTTTAGTAATTTCTTTTTCCAACATAGGCGGTCGGACTGTGGCAGTCCCTTTCCTCTATCTATATGCATATTTGCGGTAGCTCTCAGTTGACTTCTGTCTAATCTTCTCCAAAGAGTATTGGTTAGGAACGATCTCTACGTTATAGGCAAATCATTCGATAAAATCCTTGGCAAGTGCCTTCCAACTGGACCATCGTTTTATTTCCTAGGAAGTAAAACATTCCAATGCTTCCCCGCTCAAACTTCGTCTAAAGAGCCGCATTAAGAATACTTTATTTTTAACAACTCCAACGAGCTGGTCACAGTAGGCTCTAGATGAACCAGCGGATTATCGATTCCACCGAAAGTATCAAACTTCCACACCTTGAACCCTTTGGGCAGGTCCAAGTCTGGGTGGATGCATAAATCTTCATAGTTCAATCCGATAACTTCTAGAGTATAATGTAACTACTTCATTGCCTTTCTAATCTCTTATTTTATACTCTACTTGGATAATTCTTCCTTAGCCCTCCACTCTCTTTCCTGTTCCTCGTAATGATCAAGTTCAAAATAATTAGCATAAGGTTCATTTTGGATCGGGATCTGGAAAGTAGGTTTTGGAGGCAAGGGTGGAGCAATGGGAGGTTTTTTGAGATTTTGAGGGGCTTGGTATACCTGAAGAATGTTTGAGGGTTGGTATTTTGATTTTGAGGATGAGGAAAAATTTGAGTATTGTTTATATTCTGGTTTTGAGGGGGAAGGAAGGTTTAGGGGTTGGTACTCTAAGGAGGAAATGGTGCTTGATACTTAGCAGAGGCGTGATGAGGATTTGAGGTAATTAAATCGATGCTGGAGGGGTTTTGGATAGGGTTAGGGGTAGGTTGGTGGGTTCTTGACATGTTCCACATTTGAATTTGAAGGCAAAAAGTAGAGTGGAGGTCTTCCATCGCCTAGCGTATTGACAGCGAAAACTGGATTTGGTAAATCTTGCTTTCTTTGCATCTCAACCTTTATATCGGCAATCTATTGCATTAGTTTCATAATTAACTCATTATGTTCAGCGGTAGATGGCTGAACTACAACAACTTCAGTCAGTCCAGCCTCTTCACAGTTATCACCCATTGTTGCTTTTCCTTTTAGTGAATTTCGATCAGGGAAGAAATCTTTGGGAACTTTGGATCTTGTAAAATAAGAATGCTCAGCCATCTTATCAGTACAGATCATTTCTAAGTACCTATAAGAGAAAAACAACTCAAAGACAAATATGTTAGTTTAGTTCACGATAAACATGATGTAAAATATCACATAGAAACATATAAACAAATAAGATTTACTTTGTTTGAGGACATGCTAACCTACGAGTAACGGGAACTGATTTAAATAAGCAGAAATTTTCTCATTTGATTTTGAGACTAGTGAATCAGGAAGGTTGATTTGTGTTGAGCTAAGTTTTTCTTGTATCATCTTTCGGCATCTATTGATTGAACTCAACATTTCCTTGTAAAATGAAGGGGAATATAAAATTTTAAAAATATAGGGGTCGGGCCTTAAAAGGCTGCCTACGTATCTCACAAAAGAGCTCAGGCCCTACGTAGTTCGATACGAGGATGATTTTGATTTTCATTCATTCATTACTTGATTACAAAAAGACTGGAAACATAAAAAACTCTTAAAAACATCAACTATTCCTTTCTCAAGGCTTCTTCTTCCCAAAACTGAACTTCTCTTGTCTGACCCTTCATAAATAACAAAGAGGGTATTTGATCTATATTTTTCCTTGATTGACCAACCATTCCACACCGTGACGAAACGTGAGACATTTCTTAATGTCGTGATCCTTAGTGTTATGATAAGGGCAAGTTTCAACTAATGTACTTCCTTTCTCCTCGGCGGGGGACAAGATCCCACCCTGAACTAGCTTATGGTAGATATTAAGATATGGATCTGCGAAATATGTTAAGTTGTGATGGTACATCATAATGTCCTCGATGATAAACATGTTGGGTTCTAGTGGATCACAGACAAAAATAGAGTGGGGACCCCACAGATAGTTGATCTTCTCATTGATGACCATGTCATAAATCAAAGCCTTCAACTCCATACATTCCTCCGTGGTATGCCCTTTCTGGTACATTTCTTATTTGCATCTTCGAGTTTCACCTTAGAAGTAGATCTTTTGATAGGATGGAGGGTGCCCATGGCACAAAGAGTTTGATGGATTGTGGCGCATGAAATGTACTTGGGACCTATGTTGTAGTCTCGAAAGTATGCCAGGAGGGTGATCGCTTCATTTCCTTCCTTGAGTCGACCTAAACAAAAGGCTGGCTCAACAATCTTTTTTTTGGGTTTTTCTCTATGACCTCAGGCTTATTTTCTTTAGCCAAAATGATGCTAACCTCTTCCGCGAGGAAAGGGTATTTCTTAGGCCAATCCTTTATATCGAGCTCTTTGCCTTTTCTCTTCTCTAAAGCTATGGCTATTATTTCATCATACGTAGCCACTTTCCTTTTTGCGATTTCAATTTGGATGTCCATTGCAGCGCTTTTGGCCAATGTGACTGCAATGACAAAGTCTACTTCCATAGTATTTCTCTTGACCTCTCGAATCTCTAGGTTGATTCGGCGCAACTTCAATATCAATTCTTCTTAGTCAGCTCCACCTCAACATCTTGGTATCTTTCCATCTTAGTGGCAAATTCAACCTTTCCTGAGATGATAGAGTAAGGTTTTAGGATTAGGTAATGGAATTCAATTTGACTAAGAAACCCAAGAATCGAAGAATATTATGGTCGAACATAGAGATAGTGACTTGCATTTTTGTATTTGTAAAGAATTTCAGAAAATTTTCAAAAAGGGGTGGGCTAGAACATCCTTATTCAGAGCAACAAATTCACATAAACAGTTAAAACATGCAAACAAGTAAACAGACATCGCATCCTAAACAAATATGTGACCCTTTTGTGCCAAGGATATGCCTAGCGAATTGAAGGATGTATATGTATTTTTAAGACAATTCACTACCCCCAAAATATTTCGTTGATAATATTCAAAAATGTTTAACAAACATCAAAATGGGGAAATAAGTTTAGAAAGTAAATAACAAAACAAAAAACAAATAAAAGCAATCCCATGCAGGGGATGATAATAAACTTCAAAGTGCTTCTAATCCTTCAGCAAGTCTGGTTCTCTTGGCGATGCTGACTTCTTCCCATATAGAATATTTGTTTACCCACAAATGATCTCTTGCTAGCCAAGCTCCTTCTTCATTTCTGACGCTCTCTATGGACTGGATTTGTAGCTCCATGCTATCATC
Source organism: Solanum acaule (assembly GCA_036250505.1). NCBI lineage: Eukaryota > Viridiplantae > Streptophyta > Magnoliopsida > Solanales > Solanaceae > Solanum > Solanum acaule. Next base: position 5,994 of record JAJOOR010015719.1, on the reverse strand, counting down.
TAACTCAGACATGCACTGTCTTGCTTTTCATAGCTCTTGTTTCAGCTGGGTTATGACTTTGGCATTCTCTGAATGTCGGCGCTGATGATCCAACTCATTTTTTATCATACTTCTCTTGAAGTCGGTGGAGTCGAATTTGATGTTTAGCACCAACATCTGCAATATGATGAGGGACATTTGGACCAAGCTCGATGGTTCCGGCGAGGTCTTTTTCAACCCTTCTTTGTACTCTTCAGAACATTCAGGTTGAAATATGTTTGGCACCGGCTCACCCAACACCCTTAAAGTCTTCCATATTCGAAGTATCTTTGTGGAAAAAGCAACTTGGCCATTTTCATGATCCGTTGCAAATTTTCTCATGTCTGCAGTTTGGGGAAACTCTTGTTTTCCTCCTAGTTGCCTAAGGACTCGAGCGGGAGCATAAGTCGAGTCCCTCTCAATCTAGAGAATATCAAGAAAGGAACCCCTTCACCTCGAGTTTCGATTTTTGTTACCACCAGACTTTCAATTGACCATTGCATATTTTCTTCTCTTAATCCATGAAACCTTGGATACCAAAATTCTTGACCTCTATTTCTATAGAAATGATTAGGGTATACCTACTAACTTTGAGATTCAAGTTTGTTTGGTCGTGTCTTGGGATCTGGTCCTTCTGGATCATGGGCTTTGAGCAAGTGTCTCATCATCCACCACTGAAGTATCAGTTGCATCCTTGAAAGAAATGTTCACCGCTTTGACATTTATCTAAAGCTTTGTAAATATCGACAAGAATCATGGGCGCCAAAGTGTAGTGTTTGATTGTCGATTCGTAGTTTACCCCTTTAAAAATGGCATGAGTGACCATTAATACAATTGGATGGATAGTGTAGTTTGGGCCTTGGGGGAATACTGTTGTCCCAATTAAGCACATCGCAAAAGCAAGAGAACATGTTTCTTTCCAAGTTTCCTTCGAAACAAACTCTTCTTTAAACTTTTCGAAAGCTCTTGCACGTCCAAATTGATGATAAATCTTCCCAAGTGGAATGTTTAGCCTGGGAAGCTTGTCCATCCATTTGGCTTTGACAAGTGAAAGTTCTTTTTTTATTCTGTCAAAGTCCCATATCTGAGGTAGAAGGAGATCACTATCAGGCTTATGTTTCCTTTTGTTGCACATGCCTACACTCTCATAACTAACAAGACCTTCTTCGATAGTTGGAGTTATTTCTACTTCCCCAAATGGAATATCATGTTTTCATTATCCCAAAATTGCACTATCGTTCCGATCAAATCGGGTCAAGACTCCATTTACGTTATTGAGGGGAGATAGCCTATGTGTTTTTGAACCTCTTTCTTGTCTTTGCTATTCATAAAATTCCACCACACTTGGAGGTAAGGATGATGTAAAGTCACCATTCGGGTCTTCAAGGGCTTGTACATTGGATCCATTCTATAAAAGAGAAAAGACATAAAGTCACCATTGACGTTGTCCCAAATTTTCAAAAAGACACATTAACTTTGCAATCGTCCTATTACCCCAATAAACAATTTTGAACAAATATTATTATAGAATTTTTCGATCAGCCCCAGATTTTAAGAAGCAAGTGCGTTCACACACCAATCATTACATGACACGTGTTAATTTAATTTAATTTTTTTTTTCATTTTAAGTTTTTCTTTATTTATTTTGTTTCTCTCTTTCTCTCTTTTACTTTTTGACTTATTATAATTTTGATTTCATCTTAAATTTTACTTTATCTTCCACCTCTCACTTTCAAGTGATCCATCCCTCCATTTTCTTTCTTTTTCTTCACCTTCCACCCTCACCCCACCCACCACTTCTTCTTCTCCGGTCAAGTTTTTTATAGAATTCATACTATTTTTTAGACTTTATTGAATTATTGATAACAAAATTAGTTATTTTTCTAAGATTAAATTTTGAAGATATCATCAACTACTCCTTTTCATATAACTTGAAAATTAGAAATGATAATTTCTAAAGAATCAATGAATATCCTGAAAATTGAAAGAACTTAATTGAAATCGGATAAATAAAACTATATGATACTTCCTAATCATCTTGAAATCTAATGGGTTTATCAAATTGTTCGAAATGTAAGAAAATATTTAGTTAAAGTTTTAAAATTAAAGAGAGTAAAATTAATAGTAGTAAAAAAAGGAAGGTGAAGTTGTCGTAAAAATGGTGACATTGAAAGTGAGAAGCTTCAATGGAGATGAAATGAATTTTTGAAGAAGAAAGGAAGAGAAAAAAATAAAAAGGAAAAAAAGTTAGAATAATAAGAAAAATAAGAAAATTTATTTTATAATAAAGTACTTGTAATAATAAAATTATATTAGTTATTTTAGGTTGTTCACTCTCTTTGAGAGTGTGCGCACCACTGTCTATGTCAGGTGGACGAAAAATGATATAATAATATATGTTCAAAATTGTGTAGTGAGGTAATAAGACGATTGCAAAGTTAATGTGTCTTTTTGAAAATCTGAGATAGCTTCAATTGTGCATTCATGTCTTTTATAAAAAGAAAAGAAAAAGGTAAGTTACCCCCACCCCCAATGGATAATCGATTTGTTTAAAATGGCATATACATCCTTCAATTAAACACATAAGCATGATTATCTTTTATTGACCAATGGACCAAATAGACACAAGGTGGGCTTCTAATGGGGCCAACACGCCTTGGGTGTTGGGTCATCTTAGTTCGAATGTGCTAAATTGAGGGATTTGGTTTCGCTCTATGCTAGTTGACTAAGAGTGGCTTCTGAGAGACCGGCAACCCAAGCGGACAACTTAGGCTGGACTTACGACAACCATTGGACTCATGACAAACCAATAAATTGTCGTTCATTTTGAAAAAGGGTTAAATATAAAAAAAGACTGGCTGCGATTTCACAAATCCGTTCTTTAATATACTATATTTAGTCGTGGTGACGGAATATGCCATGAGTGCAAAATGGCAATTAAAATAGCAATTCAAACAAACAAGGCATATATAAGGCAAAAATAATTCAACAATTATAAACAAATAGTCAAATAGTCAAGTTATTATGGTTAAAACTTAATTAATCCCCAACAGAGCCCCTATTGTGTTTTAATATTTAAAGAGAAATAAAGACTTAGACCTTGTTACAGAAATCAACTTAACTTAAATTTTAAAGAAAAATAGATTTTTATCAAGAAGAGTTATCACTTAATTTTTGAAAGAAATTAAGAAAACTGATATTTTTTAGATGACTTAAACAAAAAAAATCATTTGAAAAATACAAAAGAGGGTTTGGGGTTCAATTTACACTTCAAGACTGATTTAAGCATTCAAAGTGCACGCTAACGCGCGGCTAACCTATGACTTGACTAAAAATTTGACTTTTGACCAACTTTGAAAATTGACTAAGTAAAGAAGACTCATTTTTATATTACTTAAAAAATATAAAATAAGAAAGATATTTTTTTTTTAGGAAATAACATTTTTTAATTAATAAGCAAAATAAGTAAATAATAAATAATATTTCAATTAAACATAAAAAAAAAATAAAGAAAGGCTATCATTGGGAATTTAATTAAATTAAATCAAATAAAACAAAGTTTAGTTAATACAATAAGCAAATAAATAAGAAATAAACATTTCAAATTTGGGCACTTGTCCAAATTCAAATATGTTGGGATTTTGGCCCAAGTCCTGTTCTAAGTCTAAACATTTGACCATGCTGAATAATCCAATGGACTTCAACCCATTTGATTCTTCTTCAACCTGCCACTTTAATTATTTTGGGCTGCTGCACAAAAGCTTTGGGCTTTTGGCCCATTTTCACTCTCCAACACCAGTGTATAAACCAAGTGTATGTTGTTGTATACAGGTTATATTTGGACCCATTTTCCTGTATATCAGACAATATACCTGTAATTCAATTTTTGTCCTCATATTTACCACACTCAACCTATATAAGATTGTATATGTTCTGTATACAACGCGTAAACAACCTATTTAAAGGCTTTTGAACATTCATTAACTAATTTCAAGCCATGTATTGACCCTCCGGACCTGTATCAACTCCCATTTCGCTTGTTTCAGCTTCCCTTGCACCACAATGGTCAAGACCAACCCGAGAAAGAGATGTTAGGTTTTAACTCAACCCGAGATTCAAGGAGAGTAATAAAAGGGAGTCCATTGGACTCAAACCAAGGGAGTTCATTGATATACCGTGAGTTTACGGTATTTTTGATGCATTTCACTTAGAGTTTGTGTGTTTCTTGGGCTATTTTTTTATTAGATATAATGTTTTTATGTAATCATTTGCAGGAAATTGGTTCGAAAGCGGTTGAGAGAAAAATGGACTAAAATGGCAGCAGCAGCAACCAACGAAGCCAACCACGGACCGTAGTGTTTGAATTCACTTCTGAGTGTGAGTGTTGACTGAATCCTTAAACTTAAAAATCAAATTTGTTGTGTGAAAAAGGATTTCTTTGAAGTGAGGGCACTAGTTACATTGTTGGAGAGTTGGTACCTTGGTGATTGTTGAAAGTGTATATGGTGATGTCTATTGGTCTGTCTATGTCATATTTTGATCTGCATGAGTTAGCTTGTTGAGTCTAAATGAAAAGATTTGCACTAGGTGATGTAATTGATTGAGAAAGCCATGTGATTGCTTGGGTTTGTATGTTTGCTTCTACATGAGTGTCATTTAGAGTTTTAGTGTGTCGCTTGAGGAGAAACAACAAGTTTAAGTTGAGGGTGTTGATATACTGTGAGTTTACAATATTTTTTATGCATTTCTTTTAGAGGTTGTGTATGTCTTGGGCTATTTTGTTATTAGATATAATGTTTTTATGTAATCTTTTGCAGGAAATTGGTTCAGAAGTGGTTGAGAGAAAAATGGACTAAATTGGCAGCAACAACAACTAATGAAGCCAACCACAGACCGTAGGTCCAGTGACGACCCGTAGGTGGTGCAGCGTAGGTGAAGATTCGGGAAGTCTGACCAAGTGTGGAACCACTAAGGCAAATGACGCCCCGTAGAGTGAATGACGGACCGTCCTGCACATCCATCATTTTGACCAGAGATAGTGAGTTCCAGTACCTGAACCACAGAGGTGACCCACGGACCGTAGGTCGATCCACGGTCCATAGGTCATGTTGTTAGTCAAAACCGCATCCTAATTTTTTTTTCCTTTCGTAGTTGGTTTAGGATTTAAACTCTATAAATATGGGTTGTAATTTTCGTTTTTGGGGGTTGGACAATATTGGAGATTTTTGTTTTGGTCTTTTGGAATTATTTTGCAAACACTTGGCAACTTTAATTTCCGTAACATAGTTTATGCAATTTGCACTTTGATTTTCAATTCAACATTTTGGTTGTCATCTACTTTAATTGTAAGTTCATGATTCTTCCTAACAACAATATGAATTGTGAATTCTCAAGCATGAGTAGCTAAATTCACAACTAGGGTTGTGGGAACCATGAGCCATTAACAATGTATGACTAATAACTAAGTAATTTTTGAATATTATTTGTGCATGTATTGTTTATATTTTCATTTAAAAGTCTTTCTAGCGGTGCGCAACGTTAGAACTCGCCTCGTTCCTACTTTCCTTACCAAGGGGGTGATGAATGAGAAAAAGAGTAAACAATAGAGATTAAGTTAAGGAGTTCCTGCTATCTAATAGTCTAACTTTAATCAGTTTACGTGAGGGTGAATACCTAACTCAATTGACATGAGGACTAATATGGAGTAATGATAAGAGTTAGTAAAGCACACACCTATAGATTTACCAAGTCGCGAGTGAAAGTTCCTACTTAGATTACCAATCACTTAGGAATACATAACTTATCGGCCTTGCATGTCAAACACTAGGATAGAATTACTGTTATTAGAAATACTGCGTTAAGAGCTTGTGGGGAACACACATACCCTAGTTTTCATCTTCTATTGATATCTCAACTCTGAATCTTGCTTACTTGTTACTTATTAATTCAAATTAACTAACTGTTACTTTAGTTACA
>JAJOOR010015718.1:0-30037 GCA_036250505.1 Solanum acaule | reverse complement strand
TGAGAATCAAATGAAGTAAAGGTAATCATGTTGTGAATATAAAGGTGTTCATATGATCCCAAGGTGATCTTGTATAAAGTGTTATTGTTTTGTGATTGAAAGTATGTCCTCTCTTATTGTTCATATGTGATGATGATGGAATGTGAAGGATCTCTTTAATGTGATGTATGTCTTGAATTGGTAGACTTAGGTGCCTCTTCTTGAAACATGAAAGCTATGGAATGTGATCTCTTCACTTGGTAGGCTTAGGCATCCTTCTCTTGAGTAGTGAATGCATCTTGACTTAAGTGTCTAATTGTGTATGAATTGGTAGACCTAGATTGGTAACCTCTTCTTAAATAAGTGAATGAATGAATGTCTAGGATCTATAGACCTAAGTTGGTGCCCTTCTATATATGAGTAATGAGGCATTCTAGGCTATGTCTTGAACTGGTAGACCTAAGCATGGTGCCCCTTCATGATGAGTCTAGGACCCTATGTGAATGTGAAACCTTGAAGTGGTAGACCTAATGGTGGTAACCTCCCTCTTGTGTGAAATGATAGACTTAGAGTTGGTGGACCGGAACGGTAGAAAGCCCTTTCTAAGAAAGTCAATGAGCTATCCTTAATGAACCTTGATCGGTAGATCCTTGTGGTTCCCTTCTTGGTAGATGTGCTATGAGTCGGTAGACCTAATGATAGTGCCCTCTCTAGTACATACATGTGAATGAAATTACTCTATGGGAACTGAGGCTAAGCACTGAGTGGATATGGTTAAGATGGTAGCTCTTCCCGAGTGTGAGGCAAAAGTACAATGAACGTCTTTGGATATCCCCTAAACCATGTACCTACATGGGTTGTGTACTAGTTCTACCCTTGGCAAGTAGAACACCTTCCACGGAGTAGGGTAGACTCCGGATTCCATGCCTAGATAGTATGGTCTATGTCGGTTAATGCCCATTCCCATCATGTGGGATGTGCACTCTAGTCATTGGATAGGTTCTACAACGTGTAGGTAGTAGTATGGGATGCTATCTACACATGGCATCAGTAGGCTTTGAAGATACTAAAGTGAGTTTCCTAAGTCTTAATGGCTATTGTATGAAAGTCCTCTAAATGCATAAATGTGTCCTAAATGACTCTAAAGAAGAATGTTGACTTGTCATCCTTTTAATATGTTAAATATCTCTCTTATATTAAGGAAATGAACTATTTAGCATGTTGTATTGAAATGTAAAGGTTCTTGTGTATTGTGGCCTAAAGGAACACTTAGGTGTGCTTGAAGAGGTTGTATGGGCGGCCACTTCATGTCTTATTAAGTGTGTCTTAGGGTAACTTTAGATAGAGGTCCTAAGATCATGAAATGATTTATTTTGACGAATATGTTTTTGTGTTGAATATTAGTACTAGTTGTGCATGATGGCTTGTGATATGAAGCAGGATAAGTGGTAAGTTCACGTTTGGTGGCCTTTGGATGATGCTTTAGTGTGGATGGTGGTATGGGATGCTATCCATACATTGCAGAAAGTGTTGTCCAAGGGTTACTTGAGGTGGATGGTTTAAGGTGAAGGAATGGGTTATGTGTGGAGTATGTGCTAAAGTGGTTAATGACTTGTATGTTGGTTATGGTTGAGTATTGTGACTCTTATACTTGTATTTTCATGAAGTTTTACCAAATGGCATAAAGCATGTTTCTCCAATAAATGTCCCTTTTAGCATGTTTTTGCATGGCTTCCATACTTAGTGCTTAATTGTGCTAACCCCATTTCTTCCCCTCTTGACTATAGTGTAGGGATTGGAGTTATTGGTGTGTTATGGATGATGGATAGGTTTCTAAGGTGTTTGAAGATAAAGACTTGGTGAGTCCTCAAATATTCGAGGACAATACCCTAAATGTTCCTTTTATGTCTTTCAGTATTGTTTAAAGTTTTGTAAGGGCTTAGTCCCAATGTTGTACTCAAAAGGTATTAGATGGTTTTGAGACATAGGTGTATAAAGTTAGAAGTCTTCCGCTTGCTATTTTAATGAATGCATCTTTGTGTGTGAAGAAAGTTTTTAATTCTTCTCTATTTTTAAGTATCGTATGCAATGAATGATCTAAGAGGCTTGTATTAGACCTCTTCGAGGTCAAGTACCCCGATTACGACTAGCGGGTGCTCTCGGGTCGTGACATTACTGATGTGATTGAAAAGGTACTTGACAAGTTCAAGTATTTGGATTTCCATATTGTCAAGACTCCAATAAATGTGAGTTTTGTACTTCAAAAGAATTAAGGAAAAATCGACTCACAATTGGATTATGCTAGAGAATTGAGAAGTATGAGATATAGGATGAACTGAGACGATTCACAAGTAATCTCAATCAAACTCATTGGATGACAATGAAAAGATTTTTGGAGTATTTAAAACATACTTAAGAACTATTGTTTTGCATTATAACTAATATTCGACAGTATTGGAAGAATATAGTGATCCAAATTGAATCACCAGGTCAAAATGAAGTAAAATCCACGAGTGGATATGTATTTACTCTTGGTGGAGGAGCAGTCTCTTGGAAATCTTCCAAATAGAAATGTATCACTCACTTTACTAAGAAATCTTAGTTTATCACTCTAGATAATGTCGTTGAGAAGTTGAATGACTCCGAAATTTCTTGAAAGATTTTTGGCCTAAACCTTTAGCTCTAGTATGCATACATTGTGAGATTTAATTTGCAGTAGGTAAGGATGGAGCATGATGTATAATGGAAAGTCACGTCATATATGATGTAGACATAATATCGTTAGAGAACTACTCTCTAGTGGAATTATCATAATTAACTATGTAAAGTAAAAGGATTATGTGTCAAATCCACTTACAAAAGGCCTAACTAGAGAGGGAGTTGATAGATTATCAAAGGGAATGAGACTATGGCAGGTCATTGTGGCAGTAACTCTATCTAGAATATTGGAGATCCCAAGAACTAGGTTCAAGGAGATCAAACAAAGTTATTGATGACAGTTCAACATTGTCAAAATATTTTTATGGTACATTCTCATGATAAGACAATGTTCAGTAACAAGTATAAAGGCATTAGGACTTTTTAATGGTTTCTAAGTTTTATACACGGTATATGTCGTTCCCCGAGCTACCACTGAGACGTAGACACGGGACCTAGGATCACAAGTGACCCCAAGCTAACCCTGCTGGCATAATCATGAGCATACTAAAGATAAACTGAGAAATAAAACTGATGCGGAAGCTAATAATAAGTAAATATGAAATGATGGGGAATACCCATATACTAAGTCTGGATATCAAATCTGAGAGTTTTAATACAAAAGAAATATCAAACTCAAATACTAAGTTGAATCTAACTATGTCTGAATATGGCCTCTAACTGACTAGAAGTTTTGGGACATGCCCTAGCTAAGTCTAGCAAAACTAAAACTAAAACAATGAAAACTAAACGATAACATGACTAATGTCCTCGAAGAATGAGGACTCACCACTGATGGTGCTGAACTGGAGATCGGGAACCGATCTAAGCGTGATCTGGATGCTGAGAACCTGAACCTACATCACGAGAAGATGTAGCACAGATTATGCGTCAGTACTTGAAAGGTACTGAGCATACAAGATAGAGTAAAGCTGAAATAAACACATAATTGAACAAGCAATAAAGCAAGAGCATATTCTGAACATGATATAGATACTGAATACTAAGCTAACTGAATGCAATTACCAAATTTATAACATGCTGAGACTGAATACTGACTGTACTGAAATATGGCCATCCAATGGAGTCTGACTAGACTGTGGGAGCTGCTAATAACTGATAATAAAACCACATGAGCTAAATGTGGAGTCTGATGTATACGCCTCATCGAGAGGACCCAACACACCCGACGGTGCATTGAGTCTGAAGTTTCAGAAACCCTAGGTCTAGTTAATAATAGGGAATCAACAATCTGACTGAATTCTAGGGACCTAATGGGCGAAAGGAACCCACTAGTGAAATACCACATACCTGGTGACGAATTCCACGGAGAAATCTTTTGATTTCGGGGCTAGAACTGATGGAGCCTTGTTGCGTTCTTGAACTAGGGTTGTTCGACCTTTTCTCCTCTTTCGCATCTAATTTTCTAAATTTTTGATGCAAGATTTGACTTAGGTAAGTTCTAGTTATGTTTCTAGGCTAAAAATAACCAAAACCACATAGTTTAGGGCTAAAATGTCGTAGTTTAGAGGTCCAACGAAATAGAAAGAGACCAAAAGACCCCTGACTTAAAGCTGCAGACAGGCGGACCAAGACCCCTTTCACGGACCGTGAAAGGGACCACGGACCGTGAAAGGGACCACGGACCGTGAAGGTCCCCGTGGTCCTTACTTGGGCTGATGTTTGGAGGCTCAGGTCTGAGGGCTTACTGGCTGGCCTTTACGGACCCTACCATAAGCCGTGTAGAGGACCACGTTCCGTGAAGGTCCCTGTGGTCCTCACTTAGGCTTGAGGGTCTGAGGGATAGTCTAGGGGGGCTACTACCTAAGTCTTCACGGACACCCCCACGGCCCGTCATCAAGACTACGGACTGTGAAGGTGCCCGTGGTCTGATGTATGGGCTTGGTGACTTGCAAGTCATGACCACAGGCAGGTCAACTGACCGTGGACCCTAGCACGGTCCGTGAACCGTGTCGTGGTTCACTAATTCATGTAAGTTCTGCAATTTTTTTCTGGGTCTGGTTTTCGAGGTGTTACAATATCTCTCCCTTGGGATCATTCGTCCTCGAATGAAGACTAAACTAGCTGAAATGGAGGGAATGAGCTACAACCCTACCACCAAACACTGAAGACTGATATTTGACTTAACTGAATTCCAAGAACATGCAAATACGCTGAAAATGCAAGTACAAACTGAAGGAACATGATACTAAGACTGAATTCACGCATGAATGATTGAAAAACTGAAGAGGAACTAATACCTCAAGCTGGAGTGGAATCAGAAGGAAAGAGGTGAGGATACTTGGACTTCATGGCTGCTTCTGCTTCCCAAGTAGCTCCCTCTACGGACTGACTCCTCCACAAAACCTTGACTTAAGTGACTTCTTTGTTTCTCAACCTTCTTACCTAAAGATCAAGAATCTCAACTGGTACATCCTCATAAGAAAGACTATCTTTCACAGCCACACTCTCTAATGTCACTACGGATGCTGGATCACCCACACACTTCTTCAATAGTGAGATGTGAAAGATTGGATGCACCGCTGCTAATTTTGCTGGCAACTCTAACTATCTCATTAATGTAAAGCTTGGCGTAGTCCTCCGCCGAAATTGTAGTATTGACTGCCAAAAAGCGAGAAGACTTAGTGACTCTGTCAACTATCACACAAATAGAATCATACTGTCTGCGAGTACGAGATAAACCTGTGATGAAATCCATGTTAATCACTTTCCACTTCCACATAGGAATGTCGATCTCTTGAGTCATACCCCCTGGTTTCTGATGTGCTACCTTCACTTGCTAACAATTGGGGCACTTAGCCACAAAATCTGCTATATCCCTCTTCATGCCATTCCACCAAAGCACTTCCTACAGATCATGGTACATCTTAGTGGCACCTAGATGAATAGATGGAGTTATGGGCTTCGGCAAGAATCTACTATCTCAACTCGCCCACGTTAGGAACACATAATCGACCCTGGTAGCGAAGCACACCAACTCCCCCTTAGGAGAATACCTCAACTCTCTGTCGTTGGACTGCACCCTTGAGTTCGAGCAATATCAGATCACTGTCTTGCTTTTCCTTAACCTCCACTACCAATGAAGATTCTGATCCATTTTGAACTGTCACACCACCATCTGATATGCTCATAAGACGAACTCCTAAACGGGCAAGCCGGTGAACATCCTTTGCTAGCTCTTTTCTTTCTTTCTCAACATGTGATACACTACTCATAGATAGTCTACTAAGGGCATCTGCTACTACATTTGTGTTACCTAGATGGTAATGCATACTCATGTCATAATCCTTGGGGAACTCAAGCCATCTTCTCTGGCAAAGATTCAACTCTTTCTGGGTGAACACATATTGAAGGCTCTTATGGTCAGTGAACACATCTACGTGAACACCATATAAATAGTGTCTCCAAATCATGAGTGCAAATACCACTGCTAGAAGCTTGAGGTCATGAGTTGGATAGTTCTTCTCATGCACCTTAAGCTATCTGGAAGCATAAGCTATAACCTTACCTCATTGTATCAGCACACAACCTAGGCCGACTCTGGATGCATCACAATAAATCACATAACTGTCTGAACCCTCTGGTAGAGTCAAAATAAGAACTGTAGTCAACCTAGTCTTCAGTTCTGCGATGCTTTTCTCACAATCATCTAACCACTAAAACTTGACCTTTTTCTGAGTCAACTTAGTCAATGGAGAGGCTATGGATGAAAATCCTTCCATGAACCTTCTGTAATAACCCGCTACACCCAAGAAACTTCTTATATCTGTAGGAGAGGTAAGTCTGGGCCATTGTTTCACTGCTTCTATTTTCTGGGAATCCACTCGGATCCCTTCGCTAGATACTATATGCACAAGGAAAGCAATTGATTGTGACCAAAACTCGCACTTGTTAAATTTGGTGAATAACTGGCGATCTTTGAGAGTTTGCAGAACGACCCTCACATGTTATTCCTCATTCCTAGAGTAAATGAGGGTATCATCAATAAAAAAGATAACGAACAAGACCAAATATTGCTTGAACACTCTGTTCATCAAATTCATGAAAGCTGCAGGAGCATTGGTTAGTCCAAATGACATAACTACAAATTCATAATGACTATACCGAGTTCTGAAGGCTGTTTTCAGAATGTCACTATCTTTGACTTTGAGCTAATGATAACCCGATCTGAGGTCTATCTTTGAGAAATGACTAGAACCCTGAAGTTGGTCAAACAAGTAATCAATCATGGGGATGGGATACTTATTCTTGATTGTGACCTTGTTCAACTGCCTATAGTCAATGCACATTCTGAGAGAACCATCTTTCTTCTTCACGAACAATACTGGTGCACCCCATGGCAAAATACTAGGACTGATGAATCCCTTATCTAGAAGGTATTTCAACTGTTCTTTCAATTCCTTAAGCTCAGCTAGAGCCATTCTTTAAGGAGCAACGGAGATAGGCTGGGTATTTGGAAGGAGATCAATTCGAAAGTTGATTTCCCTATTGGGAGGAACTCCGGGATGATATTCTCGAAACACTTCTGGAAACTCATTAACTATAGGAACTGACTCAAGAGTTGGGGTTTCAGAGCTTCAATCCTTAACCCAAATTAGATGATAGAAACAACCCTTAGAGATCATCTTTCTAGCCTTAAGGTAAGAAACGAATCGACCCATAGCCGCTAAGCTATTACCCTTCCATTCTAAGATTGGTTCGTTGGGAAACTGAAAATGAACAATCCTAGTTCTACAATCGACTGAGGCATAATAGGAATGTAACCAATCCATGCCTAGAATGACATCAAAGTCTACCATTTCTAAATCTACAAGATCTAGTGAGGTGACTTTTGGGGAGACTGTGACAGGGCCATTTATGTATACCCGTCTAGCTATAACTGGGTCACCGACTGGAGTAGAGATTGAGAAAGGTTCTGAGAAAGTTTCTAGACTAACATCAAACTTAACTGCTATATAAGGAGTTACAAAGGAAAGAGTTGCCCCTAGATGTAACAAAACATAAACATCGAGATCAAAGACTTGTAACGTACCAGTAACTATATCAGGAGAATCTTCCTGATCCTGGTGAGCCTTAAGAGCATAGAGCCTGTTCTCGAGCTGTCCGCCACCTGTACTAGATAAGTTACCTTCTGAGTCGGGCGACTTGTTAGTGCCACTGAAGTTGTGGACTGAGGTCTACCATTTCCTCCTTGACCCTGTTTAGAAGGACAATCCCTCAACCTGTGGCCAGACTGACCACATCCAAAGCATCCTTCCTTTCCTACAAGGCACTCGCCTGGATGGTTCTTACTACACTTACGGTAAGTTGGGTAGGTTTTGGTACCTGAAACACTTTCCTGAGACTTAGAGCCTGATGCCCTACCCTTCTGATCTTGTCTGACTTTGTAAGATGGAACACTAGCTGATGAAAGTGCTGGAGCTAAAAATTTCTGCTGACCCTGCGACCAATTTCCACCACCTGATTTCTACTGAGAATAGTCATAGTTTCCGATCCTAGCCTTCTTGTTCTCCTTAGCCTGTTCTCTAAGCTTATCACCCTCAACCTGCTGAGCATGAGTCATAAGCCTAGAGATGCTCATATTTTCCAGCAACATAACATTTCTACACTCTATCTTCACCAGGTCTGACACTCCATATAGAAACTTATTCATATGACCCCTGGAATCAACAACCATGTGAGGAGCATGTCACACCCCTTTTTCGCACGGCGGATAGGGTTTTTCCAATTTAAGTGACGGTATTGATTAGGGATCATTTATTTTTTCAGAGTAGCAACTTGGAATTGAGTTATGGTGTTCCAAGTCACCTTTTTTAAAATCCCTAATCAAAAGGAAATGACTCTTTATTTTGGTTTGCGAACTAGAAATTCAGGTAAGGAATTCTGTTGACCGAGGGAAAGGTGTTAGGCGTCCCTCGAGTCCCGTGGTTGTAGCACGGTCGCTTTTATTCACTTATACTTGACTTAAATTATTTTTTGGATATATTACTATAGGCCATGATTTGCTCACATTTTTTACTGCTAAACTTTTGTAAGTCTCAGCCTAGATGCGTAACTGCATTCTTGGTCTTGACATTTAGAGGCATAACTGCCTTCTTTGCATCACACCTAATAATTTTATCTATAAGTGATTTTATTTTAAACTAATGAAAGTTATTAATTTTTTTGACAATGTGCGTCATCGCATCCTTGAGTTTTTTTTCAATATCTCAAAAAAGATGCACAACCGCATTCTTAATCGAAAACAAATATTTTTAATGTGCATAAAGCTCATCTAGTATTAAAAGTATTTACTCTTATATTTTGTGAATTCTAGACAACTAATCTTCTCATTTCATTATTATATTATTTGATGATACTTTTAATTAAATTAATCAGCATATCAAATGATTAAACTAATCTAAAATGGAGTAAATTTGAGTTTAACAACGTAACCCATTTTTTGTTTATTTGGGTAATGACCTATTTATCCAAAAAAACTAGTACATAAATTAGAACATAAAATTGATATTAACATTAAGCTACAATAATGTCATAAAAAATATGGCTTAGGCACAGCAAACTTGAATAACAACAAAATAAATTCTTACATAATAATGGGATTTTATTCATCTTTTGAAGATTTGCACTAAGTAATAACATAAATATATAATTCAAGATTGCGAGTAGTTTATTTTAACTCTCAAAATAAACTAAAGATGTCAATACTCATTTCAATCAAATTATGAAGGAAACAAAACTATAAAAAAAACTTCTCACATAATTACATCAACTTTCATAAATAAATTAAAGAGATAAGGTAAAGTTGAACCTCAAATGAAGAAAATAAGTACTGCAAGATTTGACCGAAGCTCGATTTAAACACCCACAAATCTTTTGTTGTTGTGCATGGGTATTGGAGTAATCTAGTATGGATTGTGTTTTTCTGTGTGTCGTGTATGTTTTGTCTCTTTCTTCTTTCTGTAGTCGTCTTTTTGTGTGTCTGTATGTATGTTAGGTGTGGTTTTTTTTTTGTGTGTGTAGGCTGTGTACATATATGTATATGTATTGTAGTGTGTATGTTTGTAAGGGTTAGGGTAGTGGTTTTTTTTCTTTTTCTTGTTTGCTGATTGTTTCTCGTGTGGGTGTGTTGTGTGCAGGTTGTTTAGGGGAAATAAGGGGAAGCGGGGTGGGTAGTGGGTAGTGGGTGTGGGGAGTTGAGAGTTACGTTTATTTTTATATTTTTTTATATAAATTAAATATATATAAAAATTATAATATTGCTAATAATAATAATAATAATAATAACAAATAAAAACATTAACTAATTATTTTGAACTTATAAAATATAAGAAAAGTCAAATAGCTAGTCTAATAATATAATTAAGAAATAGTAGCTGGTTTATTAAATTTTTTATCAGAAACCATATATTTTTTGTAGTTTTCAAATCTTTTAAAATAAATTTACTAAAATACTATGAGAAATAAAATATTTAATATAGACCTAGAAAATATATTTAAGGAATAAAAATGGTGTAAAACTTTATGTTCGGTCAAAAATTACATCTCTACTATTTTCCCCTCTTTCACTGAATAATGAAGACTTTTCAGAAAAAGAAGTAGACAATGCGACAAGTTTTGACCGGACTCTTATTTGAAAGGAAAAAAAAATTCGACTGAGTCCTTGTTCTGGATAGCCTACATATCCCGGGTTGTAAGGGAATCAGGTCACGTGTAGTTCAAGGAGATGAGGCGATGAGTTGTAAGTTAAGTGAAGTTCCATCGAGGCTCCAGGTCGCGGTTCTTATCCTTACATTAAAAAATATGAAAACTAATAGTCAAAAGGAAAATAAAAGTACAAGCTCCTATCTATGCAGCTTCTCTTGAGTCATGACTTTCATATATCACCTTGATTTTTTGGGTGAGTATCTTGATCTTTAAACTGAATTCAAGGCATAACTTGCCACTTAAAGTGAGCTTTTGACACCCTTCAAAACGACAATTTGAAAAAAGTTCTTGAATGACTGCTTGTTTTCTTGATGCTGAATATAAGTTGATGTCAGGAATCAGGCTGCTACATGTATTGAAGAAACTGATCTAGCTATCATGAATATTGATCATTCTGAAAAGAGTTGAAACTTTGTTCTTGAATTTCAAATCCGTGTTTCTCTTGAAGAAACCTGAAAACCATTACAAACAAAATAAACAAACAAAAAATTTACCCCAGTTTTCACTGGTAAAAATTTGTGAGTTATTAGCAGATGTAAATTTTCAAAAATAAACTCAGACTAAGAAGTGCTTATCCTAGGAGAAAAATAAAAAATAACGGTCCCAGAATAGGAAGTGTTTATCCTAGGAGAAAATAACAAAATCCCATTATGTAGGAGGGTCCTGCTAATCCCATTGTCCAGGGGGTCCTGCAAATCTAAATCTCGTTGTTTATGAGGGTCCTACTACACTAATTCCTATTGTTTAGGAGGGTCCTACTACACTAAATCCCATTATCCAGGAGGGTCCTGCTGCACCAATTCCCATTGTTTATGAGGGTCATGCAACACTAATATCCATTGTTTAGAAGGGTCTGGCTACTCTAATTCCCATTGTCCAGGAGGGTCCTGCTACACTAATTCCCATTGTTTAGGAGGGTCTTGCTACTACACTAATTCCCATTGTTTAGGAGGGTCCTGTTACACTAATTCCCATTGTTTAGGAGGGTCCTCCTACACTAATTCCCATTGTTTAGGATGGTTCTGCTACACTAATGCCCATTGTTTAGGAGGGTCCTACTACTGTAATTCCCATTGTTTATGAGGGTCCTGCTAGTCCCTTATCTAGGAGGGTCCTGCTAATCCCACTACCCAGGAGGGTCCTACTAGTGTCCCATTATCTAGGAGGGTCCTGCTAGTCCCATTATCCAGGAGGATCCTGCTAATGTCTCATTATTTAGGAGGGTCCTGCTAGTCCGATTATCCAGGAGGGTCTTGCTAATCCCATTATTCAGGAGGGTCCTCCTAGTCCCATTATCCATGAGAGTCCTGCTAGTATCCCATTATCCAGGAGGGTCCTACTAATCCCATTATCCAGGAGGGTCCTGCTAGTCCCATTATCCAGGAGGGTCCTACTAGCATCCCATTATCCAGGAGAGTCCTGCTAGTGTCCCATTATCCAGGAAGGTCCTGCTAATCCCATTATCCAGAAGGGTCCTGCTAATCCCATTATCCAGGGGGGTCCTGCTAGTCCCATTATCCAGGAAGGTCCTATTAGCGTCCCATTATCCAGGAGAGATTTGCTAATCCCATTATCCAGGAGGGTCCTGCTAGACCCATTATCTAGGAGGGTCCTGCTAGTCCCATTATCTTGGAGGGTTCTGCTAGTGTCCCATTATCCAGGAGGGTCCAGCTAATCCCATTATCCAGGAGGATTCTGCTAGTCCCAATTTCCAAGAGGGTGTTGCTAGTGTCCCAGTATCCATGAGGGTCCTGCTAATCCCATTATCTAGGAGGGTCTTGCTATCCCCATTATCTAGGAGGGTCATGCTAGTGTCCCATTGTCCAGGAGGGTCCTTCTAGTCCCATTATCTAGGAAGGTCCTGCTAGTCCCATTATCCAGGGGGGTCCTGCGAGTGTCCCATTATCCAGGAGGGTCCTGCTAATCTAATCCCATTATGTAGAAGGGTCCTGTTAATCCCATTAGGTAGGACGATATTTGTAAACTAAATCCCATTATGTAAAAGGGTCCTGGTAATCCTATTATTTAGGAGGATCCTGCTAATATAAATCCCATTATGTAGGAGGGTCCTGTTAATCCCATTATGTAGGTGGGTCCTGCTAATCTACTTATGTAGGAGGGTCCTGTTAATCCCATTATGTAGGAGGGTCCTACTAGTCCCATTATCCAGGAGGGTCTTGCTAGTCTAAATCTCATTACTTAGGAAGATCTTGCTTAACAAAATCGTCAAATAGAATCACAACTCTTTTTTTGTCCCAGTTTGCACCCGAAAAATACTATTTAAGCTATTAGCATAAATGAGAAATGATTATACCAAAGAAAAATGCATGACATAGATGAATTTGGGCACTTGTTCTCTAAAAATGATAGATGATAGGGTGTTTGTCCACTAAAATGCCTCTAGGGTATTTGTTCCCTAGTAATAAGAGTGATTGTTTTTTACAAATAAAAACATGTCAAGTTTTTTAATTGGGGAACTTTGAAACTCTTTTTAATTTATCATTTTTTGATATTTTGATATATATATTTTTTAAAATGATCCAATTTGGTTCCTTCAAGGATATAATATTTTATACTCTGAGACCGAGCCCTATTGTAAGACTATCTATGTATCTTGTATAGCAAGAATCAGGTCAAACGTAGTTCATAAAAATAAGAAATTGTTCTTCTTTTTTAAAAAAAAAAACTTTTGGGAAAGGAATCGGTTCATGTTCGATAATGTTTTGACTTTAGTTGGTACCAACAATTAATATTATGCATATGAACCACATTCAACTACTTTCAAACAAATATAAGGTCAACTCTGAGTAATCCATATAGTTTCAAATGGTATCTCAAACATATTTAAATTTTTGATCAGTTCATCTTGCATAAATGAAGGACTAGAACTATTCATATCCTCATGTTTCAAATGCCCTTGCAACAAATAAAAGTCCTACTTCACACAATAGAATAATTTAGATTGTAGGACATTTTTGAAAGTCACTCACACTCCGAAAGATGTTCAATGCATGGGATTGAGATACCGTATGTTTGGCCCTTATGTAAGAATCCACTAATGTGAGAACACAAAAAATGAGATCAAATAGTACTTGTTATTGGCTTGTAATGTAGGCTTAGGGAAATGTAGGATATTCATTTGGGATAAAGTGACTATTTCCTCCTTGAAATTTGCACAATGCTCTCAATATTTTTCATTTTTACATTTGACCTTTGTTTTCTTACAAGTTTCTCCTAATTTTTTATTTTTTTTCATTTCCTCTCATTTTCGTTGGAGGTATTCTTTTCGTTCTAGCTTTTTTTTGTCAGTTTTTGGACTTTCACATATTTGACCTTTTCACATTGTTACCCAACTTAGATCTTGACACTATGTGGATAATTGATAGTACGCTCAAGGAGGTAGGGCCAAGAAATAGTGCATTTATGCACTCAAAAAGATATATGCTAAGATGTGATTATTCAAATAAAAAAAGGTTATGCGCAAAATGGGAGTTCCATGGATAACATATAATTTGGTAAGCTTGAAAGGAACAATTGGATCAAAGAAAGCCTATAATCCTTTTCCTAGTTAAATGTTGCTCAAAATTTCGTCTCAACCAACAATCGGGCCAAGTTCTAGATCAACAAAGTCATGCCATTGAATATTATTTCTAAAGCTCGCCACACAATGCAGATAAAACAATGAGGTTGAATTTGTTTTAGCCTTAACTTTAAGCAAGATAATTTCTCAAGTAATACATATATGCATCAAGAGTTATGAAAAGAAATTTATAGGTCACAACAAATTTGGCCTGTCTTGCCAAATAGTTTAACACTTTCTTTCTTTTTCTTTTTGCACATTTCTATACATGTTGGTACCAACCAAGTAAAAATTTTCTAGATTAAAAAAATCCCATTTTTTGCCCCAGTTTTTGTGATGAGGACTTTTTAGATTTCTTTTCTTAGTTGGACCGAACCTTAAAATAATGCTGCCTAAGTTTCTTGTCAGAGCAAGAATTAGGTCAAACGTAATTTAGAAAGATTATAAACACAACATTATTTTTAAGAAGAAATAATTTTTTTAAAAAAGAAATTTTTAAGAAGGATCACTGAACCTGAGAAGGGTTGCCTACGTATCTCATCAAGGTGGAGAATCAGGTGTGTGTAGTTCGTTCAGATTGGACAGTTAAAAAACACTTTAAGATATTAAAACTTCATGTAGCACATAAAATTATCTAAGTGGTCAATTAAAAGAGGGATATTTGTCATAAACGGACCCAACTATTGCTTTAGGTCTCACTAAGTCAAAAATGCAAATGATGCAAATAAGCGAAGCCTACTAGAGATAAGCATGTCTATGTTCCAGTCTTACTAGGCTCAAACCTGAACGAGATAGGTATCTAGATTAGTTTACCCGAGTGGACAACTCGAGCCAGAAAGGGGTAACTTATTGATAGCAGCACTATTTCGACTTCATTGTTGGTCTAACCCCACCTAACATATGTGACTAAAACTCCTACACTGGGTGTCAAGACAATTCAGCTTTATCTCAATTAAAAGTAGGATGCATAACTGCATTCCAGTGAATATATGTGAAGTGTCACTAGAGACTCAGAGGAGTGTACAACAGAAAACAATAATTTATAATACAGTTCAACATTATCAAATCAATAAATGAGCAACAAGTAGCACATTAGGTCGTCATACACAATATATCCAAAAAATACAATATTAAAATCAAGTAAGAGCCAATATAATAAAGTTCAAATTTATGGTTATTCCCCAGCGTAGTCGCCAGAGATATCACATCCCTTTTTAGCACGGCAGATAGTGTTTTTTCAATTTAAGAAATGGTATTGATTAGGGATCATTTTATTTTTTCAGAGTCGCCACTTGGAATTGAGTTATGGTGTTCCAAGTAACATTTTTTTAAATCCCTAATCAAAAGGAAATGACTCTTTATTTTGGTCTGCGAACTAGAAATTTAGGTAAAGAATTCTGTTAACCGAGGGAAAGGTGTTAGGCATCCGTCGAGTCTCATGGTTCTAGCACAGTCGCTTTTATTGACCTATAGTTGACTTAAATTAATTTTTGGATATATTACTACAGGCCATGATTTGCTCACATTTTTTACTGCTGAACTTTTGTAGGTCTTAGCATGCGTAACTACATTCTTGGTCTTGAAATTTAGGGTCATAACTGTTTTCTTTGCATCACACCTAATAATTTTATCTATAAGTGATCTTATTTTAAATTATTGAAAGTTATTATATTTTTGAACAAGGTGCGTCACCGCGTCCTTGAGTTTTTTTTCAATGTCTCAAAAAAGATGCGCAACAACATTCTTAATCGAAAACAAATATTTTTAATGTGCATAAAACTCATCTAGTATTAACAGTATTTACTCTTATATTTTGTGAATTCTAGACAACTAATCTTCTCATTTCATTATTATATTAATTGATGATACTTTCTATTAAATTAATCCTCATATCAAATGATTAAACTAATCCAAAATGGAGTAAATTCGAGTTTAACAACATAGCCCATTTTTTGTTTATTTGGGTAATGACCTAATTATCCAAAAAAAAAATACGTAAATTAGAACATAAAATTGATATCAACATTAAGCTACAATAATGTCATGAAAACAATGGCTTAGGCACAACAAACTTGAATAACAACAAAATAAATTCTTACATAATAGTGAGATTTTATTCATCTTTTGAAGATTTGCACTAAGTAATAATATAAATATATAACTCAAGATTGTGAACAGTTTATTTTAGCTCTCAAAATAAACTAAAGATGTCAATACTTATTTCAATCAAATTATGAAGGAAACAAAACTATAAAAAAAAACTTATCACATAATTACATCAACTTTCATAAATAAATTAAAGAGATAAGGTAAAGTTGAACCTCAAATGAAGAAAATAAGTACCGCAAGATTTGATCGAAGCTCGAATGAAACACCCACAAATCTTTTGTTGTTGTGCGTGGGTATTGTAGTAATCTAGTATGGATTGTGTTTTTCTGTGTGTCGTGTATGTTGGGTCTCTTTTTTCTTTTCTGTTGTCATCTTTTTGGGTGTCTGTATGTATGTTAGGTGTGGATTTTTTTTTTGTGTAGGTTGTGTACATATATGTATATGTATTGTACGTAGTGTGTATGATTGTAAGGGTTAGGGTAGTTGTTTTTTTTTTTTTTTTTTTCTTCTTGTTTACTAATTGTTTCTCGTGTGGGTGTTTTGTGTGCAAGTTGTTTAGGGGAAATAGGGGGAAGTGGAGTGTGCAGGTGAGTAGTGGGTAGTGGGTGTGGGGAGTTGAGAGTTAAGTTTATTTTAATATTTTTTTAATATAAATTAAATATATATAAAAATTATAATAATGCTAATAATAATAATAACAAATAAAAATATTAACTAATTATTTTGAACTTATAAAATATAAGAAAAGTTAAATAGCTAGTCTAAAAATATAATTAAGAAATACTAGACGGTGAGAAATAAAATATTTAATATAGACCTAGAAAAAATATTTAAGGAACAAAAATGGTGTAAAACCTTATGTTCGGTCAAAAATAAAGTGTCTACAAAGCATACCTGGAGAGTTGGGTAAACTTGAGCCCATACTCTTGGACTGTCATGCGACCTTGCCTTAAGTTCATAAATTCCTGAACTTTTTCCTCCTTTAGCTCTCTTTGGAAAAACCTGTCCATAAAAGTCTCACTAAATCAATCCCAAGTGAAACGAGCTGCATATGTACCCATGTTCTCTTTCCACTAAGTATACCAGATATGAGCCATATCCTTAAGTTGGTAAGATGCTAACTCAACCCGATCATTCCCTGTTACCTACATTACTTCAAAGATCTTCTTGACCTCATCAATGAAGTTTTGGGGATCATCACCAATCTGCGATCCTAAGGACTCTGGCGAATTCATCCTAACAAAATCTCGCACTCTGGCTGCAGCTGACCCAACATCAAAATTTTTCAGAAAAGGAGCAAGCTGATTGTTCTTGTTGGCAACACTTTGAGCCAATATTTAAATGGCGTTCCAAAATTCTGCATTCAAAACTTCTTAATCTAGGACTGGAGGAGCTGCGTTTGCGTTCCTGGCATTCATATTCCTGGCGTTAGCTCTACGAGGAGGCATGGTCACTGAAGAATGTTGAGTTAGAACTAAATTAGATTATACCTTATGCACGATAAGAGTAACAAGAAAATGAAGATCTTTCCTAAAACACTTTGTAGCGTCCCTCTCATTAGATGTGGTGCACTTCACACCCATGAAAAAAACTCTACTTAGTGCGACTTATCAGACATCCTAGGACTCATAAACCTAGTGCTTTGATACCAAGTTTTTCACCCCCGGGCTACCCCCGAGACGCGTACATGGGACCTAGGATCACAAGTGACCCCAAGCTAACCCTGCTGGCATAATCATGAGCAAACTAAAGATAAACTGAGAAATAAAACTGATGCGGAAGCTAATAACAAGTAAATCTGAAATAATGGGGAATACCCATATACTAAATCTGAATATCAAATCTGAGAGTTTTAATACAAAAGAAATATCAAACTCAAATACTAAGCTGAATTTAACTATGTCTGAATATAGCCTCTAACTGACTAGAAGTGCTAGGACTTGCCCCAACTAAGTCTAGCAAAACAGAAACTAAAACAATGAAAACTAAAAGATAACATGACTATTGTCCTCGAAGTATGAGGACTCACCACTGATGTTGCTGAACTGGAGATCGGGAACCGATCTAAGCATGATATGGATGCTGAGAACCTGAACCTACATCACGAGAAGAAGTAGCGTAGAGTATGCATCATTACTTGAAAGGTACTGAGCATGCAAGATAGAATAAAGGTGAAATAAACACATAACTGAACAAGCAATAAATCAATAGCATATTCTGAACATGATATAGATACTGAATACTAAGCTAACTGAATGCAATGACCAAATTTATAACATGCTGAGACTGAATATAGACTGTACTGAAATATGGTTATGCAGTGGAGTCTGACTACACTGTGAGAGCTGCTAATAACCGATAATAAAACCACATGAGCTAAATATGGATTCTGATATGTACGCCTCATCGAGAGGACCCAATAAACCTGGCCAAAGGTGCAGAGGCATGCTGGTGTGATCACTAAAATGATGCCCACAAAGTGGACTTACAACCTACGTGGCTCGTAGTTCTGGGACTATAGGAGTGACTGACCCTAGTCCAACTCGGTATTATACTACTCCTAATAGATTAAATGATCAACACATTTTGACTGAATTTCTGTAATATATTGGATAGCTAAAAAATAACATGCAAACTGAGAATGCACATTTATATACTGATAATGACATATTCAAGACTGAAGCATATATATCTGGAATACTAAAATATTCGACCTAGCATGTGTAATTCAAGAACTAAAGAAATCCATAGCTAGGGTTCTGAAATTCATGCAATAAACGAAGTAATAACATGATAATCTGATTTTGAACATATAATTAACTAATTCATGAGATTCTACTGAGGTTCTAGAAACCCTAGGTCTAGTTAATAATAGGGAATCAAGAATTTGACTGAATTCTAGGGACCTAATGGGCGAAAGGAACCCACTAGTGAAATCCCACTTACCTGGTAAGGAATTCAACGAAGAAATCTTTCGATTTAAGGGCTACAATTGATGGAACCTTGCTACATTCACGGATGCCCCCACGGACTGTGAAGGTGCCCCTGGTCTGATATCTTGGCCTGGTGACTTCCAAGTCATGACCACGGGCAGGTCAACAGACCGTGTACCCTATCTTGGTCCGTGAACCCTTCCGTGGTTCACTACTTCAGGTAAGTTCTGCAATTTTTGTCTGGGTCTGGTTTTCGAGGTGTTATAGTATATCAAATGGTGTATCTACGGGATATCACATTTAGAAATCACCTATGTAAGTTTGAAGTGTAAGCCGCTTCAAGGAGTCTCCGGTAAGGCCAGTTCTCTAAGCACTTATTAACCAAGACGTGTTCATGGCTGAAACGAACCAAACTATGAGAAACAAAAACAGTTTAAGGGTTGATTGCGTGACTTATGTTGTCTAGGTATAAGCCAAAGCTTGACGGTTGAAAGATATCAAATCTACTGATTGACCGAGTATATCCAATATATGTTCACTATGGAAAGTTCAAAGGGAAACCCACTTATCCAGATGCAATAATTCCTTACTTACGAATCACATAGTTTTTCATGCATATGTTTTAACAATAGTCATTCCCTACTCATGTGGGGAATTTTTGGGTTTTAAAGGTGTGAATAGGAAATGAAGGGTTGTGACTTTGCCGAAGGGTCGTGACCTTTATGAAAGGTTGTCTTTTTTCCAAAAAATTGTGAACTTTACACTTTGTTGGCTATAAATAGAAAAGCTTTCTCTCATTTTTCTGCATCGAAATCTTCCCTCATCTTGCATACATTTCTTACAAAACAAAATTGATCGATTGTGTCTGTATGTGATTCGTTGTTGTCATTTTGAGTTCGTTAAAATTATTGAAGTTTGAGGTACCGCTACTTCTTTAATGATTAATCCGTTTTATCTTGGGAGGAATTAATCTACAACCTCGAGTACTTGAGGGGTTTAAATTTCTTAAGGAAACACAGTGGGTTCTGTGGACTCGGATAGTTCTTTTCTTTTTCTTTTCATCTTTTATTATTTCTGGTTTGCTAATCTGAATATAGGAGATAACAATTACTACACAATATTTTATATGGTGGAGAAACGAAACTAATAAGGATGTTTGTGATGTTCTTCCTAATCTACCGACGTTAAAGCAACTCTAATAATCGACATTAAACTCTCATGACTCCTCAATCTCATCCCGAATTCAAGAACGAAAGCAATTCAAGAACACAACTCAAGAACATCAAATTCTCAATCTTTTTAGGACGAAATTACACTGAATTAAAAATATTTGGCGCGTGGGTGAAGGAAACCAATGTTGTGTGAACTCACATGCCTCGTAGCATTGAATCCTTAGCGAAATCCGCGATCAATTCATCAAGAAATCAACGATATTAAGCTTTGTCTCCTCTTTTCTCCTCTTATTTTCTCTTCTCTCAAAACCCTAACTTATTTTGCGAGAGCGTAAACTGATCTAATTATGTTTAGACCACTAAGTAATTACCAAAAAAGAATTAATTCAATTGGATATGGAAAAGACCAAAATACCCTTTTAAAATCTGATTTTGACTTTCCTTATCTAGACTGCGCAACTTCAAATAGGCGTATCTCCCTCATACAAATTTGAAATCACGCAAACTTGGCGGCATTGGAAAAATAATTCCAAGATATTTCCTACGGTATCTTGTAGCACACCTAACTCATAATGAGCTAGGAGTTATGGTCATTTGAAGATGATTCAAAACTCGTACTTAACTTAACTTTGCCAAACTTTTCCAAATTTGATTATTTCCACAAATATGGCTTCTTTCTAATTCTAGTTCTTTCCAAAAGCGAGGTGTTACAATATCTACCCCTTGGTAACATTCGTCCTCAAATGAGATTACTCTTAGTAGGGTAAGGGTGGAACATCTAACATTCAGTTCAAACACCGAACAAGCAGATCTAACACATTGAGTATATCAATTAATGAGTACTAAGAAGAGAATTATTACCTTGATTTGGAATTTCTCTATGCTCAAAGAGATGTGGATATCTCTTCTTCATATCCTCCTCAGTTTCCCAAGTAGCTTCCTCGACAAACTAATTTCTCCACAACACTTTGACTGATGCAACTTCTTTAGTCCTCAACTTGTGAACTTGGCGATCTAGAATCTGAACATGAATCTCCTCATATGATAAGATGTCCTTAATACCAATTTCTTCAGTAGGTATAATAAGTGAAGGATCGCCCATGCTCTTTTTCAACATGGAGATGTGGATTACTGGATGAACCGCTGCTAACTCTTATGGTAGCTCCAATTCATAAGCTACATTACCAATCCTTTTGAATATTCTGTAAGGACCAATATACCGGGGACTAAGCTTCCCCTTCTTATCAAATCTCATAGCACCCTTCATGGGTGAAACTTTCAAGTATACCCAATCATCTACTTCAAACTCTAAGTATCTTCTCCTAACTTCTGTGTAGGATTTCTGACAACTCTGCGCTATTTTCAACCTCTCTTGGATAATCTTAACTTTCTCCATAACTTGATGAACTATGTCTGGTCCTATCAACCTAGCTTCACCAACTTCAAACCATCCAATAGGAGATCTGCATCTTCTCCCATAAAGAGCTTCATAAGGATCCATCTGGATGCTAGAATGATAACTAATGTTATATGCAAAGTCTATGAGAGGTAGGTGATCATCCCAATTACCTTTGAAATCAATTAAACAAGCTCTCGACATATCTTCCAAAGTTTGAATGGTGCGCTTTGATTGACCATCAGTCTGAGGATGAAAAGCAGTACTTAAGTTCACCTTTGAACCCAAGCCTTTCTGGAATGACTTCAAAAACTGTGCAGTAAATTGTGCACCTCTATCTAAAATAATGGAAACTGGAACTCCATGAAGTCTTACTACCTCCTGATTATATAACCTGGTGTAATCCTCTACTGAATGGGTAGTCTTTACCGGTAAAAAGTGGGTTGATTTAGTCATTCGATCTACATTCACCCAAATGGAATCATGTTGCCTGCAAAACCATGGTAAACCTATGATGAAATCCATATTAATAATCTCCCACTTCCATTCTGGAATCTCTATATTCTGAGCCATACCACCCGGCCTTTGGTGCTCTACTTTAACTTGCTGGCAATTCGGACACTTAGCAACAAATTCTGCAATGCCCTTCTTTATACTACTCCACCAATAGACTTCTCTCAAGTCATGGTAAATCTTTGTGGAACACGAATGGATAGAATATCTGGAGCTATGAGCTTCCTCCATAATCCTTTCTTTAAGTTCATCGACCCTTTGGACACACAACCTACCTTGATACCTCAATACACCATCTCCCCCTTGTTCAAAAGCCATTACTTTTTGCTTATGAACATTTACCTTCAATTCAAGAAAAATAGGTCCTTGTTCTTGCTTCTCTTTACTTCTGACACTAATGATGATTCTGTCCCATTCATCACCACTACTCCTCCTTCTATGGAATCCATTGGTCGAACTCCTAATCGTGCAAGTCTATGCATATCTTTTGCTAACTCTTTCTTATCTTTCTCAAAATGGGAGGTACTACCCATAGACAATCTACTCAAGTAGTCAACAACAACATTAGCCTTGCCTGAGTGATAGAGAATACTCATGTCATAAACCTTGAGTAGCTATAACCACCTTCTCTGTCCGAGATTAAGCTCTTTTTGACTAAACACATACTGAAAACTCTTGTGATTGGTGAACACATCTACATGAACACCATAAAGATAATGACACCATATTTTCAAAGAAAATTCTAAGGCAGCCAACTTTAAGTCATGGGTTGGGTAATTCCTTTCGTGAACCTTAAGTTGTCTGGAGGCATAAGCTATAACTTTACCATACTGCATTAACACATAACCCAAACCAACTCTAGACACATGACAATATATTACGAAGCCTTGCGTACATTCTGGTAAGGTCAATACTGGGGCAGTAATCAACCTCTTTTTCAATTCCTAAAAGCTTTTCCCACAAGCTTCAAACCATTGAAACTTAACTGTTTTCTAAGTCAACTTGGTCAAAGGGGATGAAATAGATGAGAACCCCTCTACGAACCTTTTATAATATCCAGCCAATCCCAAGAAACTCCTATTATCAGTTGGAGATGTGGGTCTACACTAATTCTTTACTGCCTCTATTTTCTGAGTATCAATTATAATTCCATCACCAGAAACAATGTTACCTAAGAATGCCACAGACTCAAGCCAAAACTCACACTTAGAGAACTTAGCCTACAACTCCTTATCCTTTAGAGTTTGGAGAACTATTCTGAGATGACTAGCATGATCTTCCTCATTCCTCGAATATATTCGAATGTCATCAATGAATACTATAACAAACATATATAAATAAGGCTTGAATACTCTATTCATAAGGTCTATGAACGCTGCAGGAGAATTAGTTAAACCGAACAACATGACCAGAAATTCATCATGACCATAACGGGTCCTGAATGTTGTCTTTGGAATATCACATTCCCTTACTCTTAACTAATGGTAGCCTGATTTGAGGTCTATTTTCAAAAAATAGGAGGCACCCTGAAGTGATCAGAAAGATCATCGATTCTCATAAGAGGATACTTATTCTTGATGGTAACCTTGTTCAACTGACGGTAATCTATACACATCCTAAGGAAACCATCCTTCTTTCTCACAAATAGGACCGGAGTGCCCCAAGGTTAGACACTTGGTCGAATAAATTTTTTCTCTAAAAGATCTTTCAACTGTTCTTTTAACTCTTTCAACTCTGTTGGTGCCATTCTCTATGGAGGAATAGAGATAGGACGAGTATTAGAAAGAATATCCATACCGAAGTTTATTTCTCTCTCAGGAGGGACTCCAGGAAGATCATCTGGAAAAGATTTCTGGAAACTCGTTTACTATTGGAATTGACTGAATATGAGGTATCTCAACACTAGAGTCATTACCTTGGACTAAGTGATAAACACAACCTTTAGAAACTAACTTCCTCGCCTTATGGTACGAAATAAAACGACCCTTAGGTGCTGCTGAACTGCTTTCCCACTCTATTACTACTTCACTAGGAAACTGGAACTTGACTACTCGAGTTCTACAATCTATTGATGCATAACAAGCATGAAGCCAGTCCATACGTAGAATGACATCAAAATCTACCATATCTTACTCAACTAAGTCAGCCATGTTACTCTTATGATTGATGGAAATGGTACAATCACAATAGAGTCTCTCAGCTAGAATATAATCACCAACAGGTGTGGAAACACTGAAGAGCTCAAGAAGTTGCTCAGGAAGAACATCAAAATTCATAGAAACATAAGGAGTTACAAAAGATAAACTTGCTCCTGGATCTAGCAAAGCATAAACATCAAAGTTAAAGACTTGGATCATAACATCTAGCGAATCCTCTTGCTCTTGGCGACTAGTGACAGCATAAAGATGGTTTCCTCCTCCGCCTGCCCCTGAAGTAGCTCCTCTAGATGTAACTCTGTCTTGTGGAGCAATTGAAGAAGACTGGGCTCTATTACCCCTATTACCATTTCCCTACTTGTTTTTGGTACACTATCTTATAAAATGACTATTCTGACCACACGTGAAGCAACCAGTAGAGCCACCACGACACATCCCTGAGTGGTCCCTACCACACTTAGTACATGCCGAAGGCTTACTACCCCCTTGTGCCTTACTACCTTGAGAATAGGCAGGTTCCCTGAAATTCTGACTATTGTACTCACTTTTGTTTTTTGGTGCAGGTGCACTAGTAGATGATGGAGTAGGTCCCTTCTGCTTATGTTGGAAATAAGACATGTTCAAATTACTCTTTTGCTGCCCGGAATCATTCCCTGATGTCTTAGCCCTCTTAGTCTTAAACTCTTGTTTATCCCTCAGCTTGTCCTCCTCAACTTGTTGCATATGGATCATCAGCCATGCTATGTCCATGTCACCTATCAGCATAGTTACCTTGCCTTCCTTGTTTGACATGCGAGATAATCCAACAACGAATAAATTCATCCTACTCCTTATCTCGGTAACCATCTCTTAGCTCACGGGGAAAGAAACGCCCCAAGAAGGCCTCCTCAAATAAAGCCCAACTCACAATCGGTTACGCATAAGCACGAGTTAGAAAGAGAATGTATAAAGATGAACTCTGTCACATGAAATGAGTATGAAAGAAGTGAGATAGTTCCTAAAATGTTGCTGCCTTCTAATTATAGATGTGGCGCGCTTCACACTGATAACTAGGACTCTACAGACACGACTTCATAGACTCCCTAAGACACTTGAACTCTGTTCTCTGATACCAAGTTTATCACTCCCTGAGCCTACACCCTGGACCTGGCCGTAACTCGAGAACCATTGCTGGCCCCAAGCGAACCCTTGGCCTTGCTTTCTACTCAGTGGAAGACTTACTCATGAAAAAAGAAAGTATAAAAAAACAATCATAATTGCTGTCTCATTAAATACTTAGAATGTTTCAAAGATCAACATTCAACTGTCAAAAATGGAAACTATAGATTCAACATAGGCCAATAACAAGATAATGACGAATGAACCAACTAACTGTCTATGAAGACTCTAACAACTGAGATGGACGTTGAGACAAGACCCACGACATCCTAATGAACTAACTAATAAAGCAATAAAAAAAGATCCTTCGAAAAACAAGAAGGCTTACCACAAGACTCTGGATGCTCAATTAGATCAATGAAGCGCTGAATGCTGATCCTGATTACATGTATCTGCATCATAACAAGATGCATGCCAACTGGCATCAATACATTAAATGGATGAGCTTGTGAGGGGAATTCTTAAACAAGATATAAGCTTGAAAGGAACTGAAAGAACATACCTAGCTCAACTCAACTCAACTTAATTCATTTCAATATAAAGCAATAATGTAAATACAATACAAAGAAAAGCTTTTAAAACATGGATAGCAGCTCTGTATATTTACAAATACAATAATAACTCTGTATGTATTCAAAGATACAATAAGAACTCTGGATGTATATAAAAATACAATTTACTCAATGTATATAAGAATACAAAATACTGATGTGGGAGTTTCTCTAATCGACAACCATCACTTTAGAGCTATGTGATGATACAGTGTTTTGCCTCACGCTGTTAAGGCCGTCCTATACCTTGCCAAGGGAATAGAACCTAACTCACTAAGTGGATCCACTAAGCTATGATAAAAAGCACATAAGGTATCATCTAAAAAGTACGATCCATTTCTACTCATGATGGCTACATAGTTTATGGGGCTGGGAGTTGTCTGAACTCTCCCCCATATCGGTGCTCAATACTACTCCCAAAATATACTAGCTCTTTATGTTTGAAAGCATAACTTCTTTTTGTGGTTTGAGATAATTGTTCAAACCTTAGCTCAAAGGCTCTCTTGGAAATCCAAGTTTCCTCTCTTGCTTAATTGTGAAAGCATACTATTTAGGAATACATAGTCCCGATATACTTTTATGAAGAAATGACTTCAATCTTTACTCTTTACGCAACTCAAAACTAAAGTCTTAAAACAAAGTTAAAACATTTGTAAAAGACTTTTGGAAGACTCTATGAACTTCTATTGATTTGGCTCTTAACTTTCCTTGAATTTGAATTTATGGATTCAAGGATTGTGATTTGTGATAGGAAAGATCTCATGATGTTTAGGAGTGTTTTTAAATAGCTAAACATGAGAAATGATCAATAAATCACTGTCTAAAAGCAAGTCCGCGACGCGGAGATGCATTTAATTATTTGATTGTGAAATAAATTTTGAGGCAGAACAGTCCGTGATCACTCTGCGCCGCAATGTAAATTTCTGTGAAATAATGGGGCAGGTCAGCGACGCGGACTGGGGCACCAGATTTGCCAGACGTTTTCCTTCTTTGTTTTCCAGCCCCAATCATCTAAATTCGATTATTTTTCTCAAATTCTCTTTCGATTCAGGTACCCACAACATATACATAGGAATCTAACTTAAAGCAACTCTAATAATCGACATTACACTCTCATGAACTCCTCAATCTCATCCCGAATTCAAGAACGAAAGCAATTCAAGAACACAACTCAAGAACATAGAATTCTCAATCTTTTTAGGACGAAATTACGCTGAATTAAACATGTTTGGCCCATGGGTGAAGGAAACCCAACGTTGTTTGAACTCACATACCTCGTAGGATTGAACCCTTGGCGAAATCCGCAATCAATTCCTCAAGAAATCGACGATTCTAAGCTTCTTCTCCTCTTTTCTCCTCTTCTTTTCTCTTCTCTCAAAACCCTAACTTATTTTGTGAAAGAGAAAATTGATCTAATTCTGTTTAGACCCCTAAGTAATTGCCAAAGACGAATAAAATAAATTGGGTATGGAAAAGACCAAATTACCCTTTTAAAATCTGGTTTAGACTTTCTTTATCTAGACAACCCAACTTCAAATGGGCGTATCCCCCTCATACAAATTCGAAATCACATGAACTCGGCGTCGTTGTTAAGATAATTCCAAGATCTTTCCTACAGTATCTTGTAGCACACCTAACTCATCCTAAGCTAGGAGTTATGGTCATTTCAAACTAACCCAAAACTCATACTTAACTTAACTTTGTCAAATTTTTCCAAGTTCGATTATTTCCAAAAATATGGCTTCTTTCTAATTCTAGTTCTTTCCAAAAGTGAGGTGTTGCATCAATGCTTTTATTTTCAAATAACCTTCTAACTTTAACATTTTGACATACTATCTTATCAAACTAAAAGTTGCATATCTCATTCTGTAAACTAAAGAATTTTAAAGGCAATACTATTGCCAAGAAAAAATCATTAAAAAACATATGGTTTGCAAATCTTTTTCCGAAGACACACATAATAAAAATCAAAAGATTTAACTTTTACAAACTATTTTCCTCCTTAGATAAATAATAAAAAGGTTACCTAGTGTAATCTTTAACCAAAATACCACCAATATTTTGGTACATTCCCACTTCAACCTTGCTACAAAAGACACCAGATTCTGAAGCAGTAGTGTATTAATCTTCTACTTCCATGATTTGTTTCCCTCAATCAGTAGAATACAAGAAATACCAATAGAATAATAATTTCCTTAAGAGTCTTGTCATCTTGTATTCTTAAGACACTAAGAACAAAAAAATTTGAAAAACTTGATAAGAAACAACAAAGTTAAAACAACATTTTCAAAACTAGAAAATTAAAACTAGTAGATAAAATAGAATCAGAAACAAATTAGAAACAATAACAAAATATTTTTCTCAAAGAAGAAAATCGAGCCCACTGAGTGCACAATGTCCCCCTAAGAAAATTATTCCCCTCAAGTACCCGAGGTTAATGGAATATATCCTCCCAAGATAGAACGATCTTACTCACTGGTGTATAGGTACCTTAAACCACTGGGTCAGCGAGTAACATAACGGCAATAAAGTACACTTAGAATTCTAGATTTAGTAGTAGTAGTAGAGGTCCATAATTTGTTTCTCTCTTAAAATAAGAGGAAATCCCTCAATTTATAGAAAGCAAAGGAGAGTGTCAAAAAGTTCTTATCGTGCCTTACCGAAAGGTCACAGCCCTTTGGAAAAGTCATAATCTTTCGAAAAGGTTACAACCTTTCATAAAAATCACAACTCTTCATAAAAGTAGCAACTTTTCATAAAAGTCACAACTCTTCATAAAAGTTGCAACTCTTAATTTTCCATTCACACCTTTTAAAACCCAACAAAATGGTCATCTTATTTGGTAACAAAGTCTAAGAAGATCTTGTTCTAACTAAATCAAGAATTCACTTTCAATATGTTATTTATTATTATTATTATTTTAATTCACATTCATCTAATTATTTATATTTTTAATCGTGCCTTTTGAATTTTTTTTGTGCATGTATAATTAAGCAGTGGCCAAATAGACTTTCTTAAGTGGTATCAGTTTTACACGTGGTAAAATTATTTTCTTTATCATATGCAATGAGATATTTTTATGTAAGTATAATATTTCAATCAATTTTCAATTTGATTTACAAGTAAAGATCGTTTTACAAAGTTGAGTTGGTACAAATAATAAAAAATTTCCAATAAAAACACGTTTTTTTTTTCGAAAAACAAAAATATAAAACTTCTAACTTTTTGACTGCATTCAAGCAGCTTATGGATGAGGCAAGAAATCTGTATCATTCTATACACCAAAAAAGGTAGAAAAACATATTATTATTATGATTATATAATATTATTAAATATATATTAGTTACTGTCAGCATACTATTTCATGTGAAGAGCTTTTTACTTTCTACTAACCCTTTTTAAGTTGTTACTTGGAAGTTGAAAAGAATGTTTTACACGGATTAAGGCATTTTACCTCCGAAATAAATAACTATTAATTTTCTTCAGTTACCAAACAACATATATAATGAATTATCTTATCTAATCCATCAAATTTTGTTGAATGATCGACTTATATAAATGGATTTATAAATTAAAAATATGTACAACTCTCTCCATTAGAAGAAGAAGTAGAGGAAAGTTACAAATTTAATGAGTAAGTTCATTTTCCAGCTTTGTTATTTTCTGTGAACATATTCATAAAAAATGTATATCCATATTTCTATAAATTGTTATGATCTTCGGTTTAATACATTATCAACATTTTATATTCATGTTTATGAGTTAAATTAAACTGATGTTTTTACAAAGAAGTGTTAGAGATTGACTTGTGGTCCTCTTTTATGCCATGCCTATTGTCGTTAATTAGCTTGAAGTTGTCTGAAACTACCATTTTTCGTAGCGGAACTGGTAGTTGGTGAATTCATGAAAGTGGTAGTGTAGTAGATGGTAGTGTAGTAGGTGAGTAACTTATTTTTAAGATTTTATCATAATATCTTTTTACTAAGTGTCTTAATCTTGATATCTCTTTAATATTATTTTTTTGTAGTGCTAAATTCATGGTAATATGTAATAATATTTATTGTA
>JAJOOR010015717.1:0-34125 GCA_036250505.1 Solanum acaule | reverse complement strand
TATATATTATTGGGAGTAGCATTGGGCACAGATATGGAGATGAGTTCAGACAACTTAAAATCCTCATAAACCATGTATGCCAACATGGGTAAAGGATCATTCATTTTAGATGATTCCTTATTGCTTTTAAGCATAGCTTAGTTGGTCCACTTAAGTGAGGATGTCTTATACTCTGGCAAGGTATAGGACAATTCTGGAAGCGTGGGCAAGACGTTGTATCATCACATAGCTCATAGTGATGGTTATCAATTAGAGAATCTCCCAATTAAGAGTAAAGAGTTTATTATTGTATTTTTATATACATTGAGTTATTATCTTGTGTTTTAAAAGCTTTCTTTATACTACATCTTTATTGTTGCTTTTATATTGAATTAAGTTGAGTATCCTTGAGTTGAGTTGAGTATCCTTGATTTGAGATGAGGTGAGTATGTTCTTCAATTTTATTAGTTTAAGCTTATGTTTATGCTTTAGAGTTCCCTTTGCATGCTCGTTTATTAAATGTACTGACGCTATTTGACCTGCATCTTTGCATGATGCATATACAGGTATTAAGGATCATTAACAGGCGCTCTGTTGATACCACTTGTAGTCCCAGTTAGTGTAACACCCCGTATCCTAGTAGGCAAGACTAGGGCTAAGTTTGAGGGGGGTATTGGCGATGAAAGAGGGCAAGGGCCTAAAATACCTTGGGAAGGGTGAAGGAAAACATTTTTCCCGTGATCCACTTTGTGAGGGGGCAATGCCATCGCCGAAGTGACTTGGTGATTAGCCAAGTGGAGCCACCATCTCCCAGTGGGCTGTCCCCCTTGCCCTAGCTGTTGGAAAATTAGGTGAGCCAGGTCGGGGCTCACCGGTTGGGTTGGCGCATCACCAAAGGGACTTCCCCATTGCCAACTTGGCCTGCTCCTTGGGGTGAGCTGCTGTAATTTTAGGCGGGCCAAGGGTCCACTTGGCGAGCCTCATCGTGCAGCAGTCCTAGAAGTAAGTTAGGGTCTTTAAAGTCATTTCATATTTTTCCTAATTCGAAGCTAAGTCATTTTATTCCTTAACTAGTAAAGTATATAAGCTTTTTATGCTCAAAATCCCCCCAATTAAGTCATTCTCCCTAGAATCTAAAAGAAAATCCAAAACTTCATCCTCTCCAAAAGAAATTCTCTCTCTAGAACTTCAAGGAAGTAAAAGAAGGAAGTTGGAGCTAGGGTTCAAAGAGCAATGTTTTATTTTCAAATTCATTGGATTTCAGTGCTAAGGTATGGTAGTCCTTCATCCATGGATAGCTTTCATCCAAGGAGTCTCTTCAAAACCCTAATTTCAAAGATAAAAATCCCCAAAAGCTAGGGTTTGATTCCAATGTCATGGGTTCCTTTCAAAAATGATTCCAATGCTTGAATTACTTTATATTATGATTGAATTGATGATTTATTGTGGTTTTTATGTTGAAATCCCCAAGTACCCATGAAACCCCCATATTCCCAAATTATGATCTTGTGATGTGGGTGTGTTGATGAAAGAAAGGATATTATGAGATTATACTTGTAGTAATTGGGTTACTTGAATTATGCTAATATCCATGTCTAATGTAGTGAATTCTAGATGTGTTGATTTGATATGAGCTTTGTTCCTTGAAAGGGAAAATTATGATATCATGCATGTTTATGAAGTCTTTGTATATGCTTTAAGAACACTTTGAGAGTTAAGTGAATATGATTATGATCTAGTTGTTGTGTTGTTGAAAGGTTATTCTCATATACACACTTATGCATGAATATGATATGATGTGAAAGGTTTTCTCACAATATAATGATTCTAAGGTTGAAAGGCTTTCTCATCTATTGCATCTATATGCAGACATGGACGGTGAAAGGTTATTCTCACGCATGATCTAATGAGCTATCTTATGAATTATGTTGGATTGAGTGTCAGACATTCTTCCATGAGTATGAACTTAAGTCAAGACTTAATATGAACTCTGTGGGAACTAATGCTTAGCACTGAGTGGATATTGATTATAAGATGGGTTCCTTCTACCTTAATTAAGTCTGGGTTCCCAAAGTATGTCTCATGAGATGGAAACCTTCTACCTTAGTTGAGTTCGGGTTTCTAGTAGCAATCTCCTTATCCCATAAACTCTATGCCCTCATAGATATTTAGCTAGTGGATCCACCTAAGCTAAGAGTATGGTTCTACCTTAGGCAAGTAGAACAACACCTTTTCGATGTGGGGTAGACACTGGATTCCATGTTAAGCTCATATGGTCTATGTCGGTTAAGGCTTATTCCCACAATAGTAATATAAACAAGAATATGAATTATGAACTATGGTTACTTAAGAAGCTTTACTTAGCATGGGTGAGATTTTGTGGGGTCTTATTCATGTATTGCACAAGTATGCTTTGAGGGTACTTATAATATGCCTCGTATGTTATGATGATCTATCTACTGAATATGCTTATGACTTATGCTTTTTCCACAATCTTCAAAGTGATGTTTTAACATAGCAAATTGTGTGCATTCAATTAAAATGTCCCTTTTAGCATGTTTTCAATGTTTTTGTGCATGGCTATCATACTTAGTGCATCTTTGTGCTAACCCTTACTTTTCCTACATTTTTCCAAGTGTAGGGTCCGGTTCTCAAGGTGGTCATCAATGTGGCTAAAAGCTTGGATTTGCTTATTCTCCTAGCTAGTTGGTGAGTCCTCAAGATTCGAGGATGGATGCTATTTCCTTGTAATTCATTTCTTGTATTTCTTTTCGGATTATGTTGATATGGTTGTGTCCTTCTTTCTCATTCGAACATTGTAATATATGGCTATGTTGAGACTTAGAGTCTAGACTTCCGCTTTTCCTTTATGAAAATTTTGGACTTGAAATGTGTTTTTACTCTTACTGTTCTAATGCTTTATGATATGATATGTTAAGTGGCTTACATGGGGCCTTTTGGGGTTCTTTGTGCCTTGTTACATCTAGGGGGCACCCTTGGGTCGTGACAATTAGATTTGGTGACCCTCCTTACTTCCGGAGGATTCCACTTTTAATTCTCGTTTTGTTAGGATATCGTGGGTCTTGTCCCGACTTTCATCGCAGTACTTTAGAGTCTTCATAAACAGTAGTAGTTGAGAAGTTTTTTTCTCATTTTACTTGTTGATGTTTTAAAGACTGAGAGTTGAAAACATATGTTCATTTGAGTATATTGAGTTAAACTATTTTATATATGATATTCTTATGAATTGAAGTTGTGTATTGAGGTCATATATTGCTGAGTAAGTCTTCCGTTGAGTATTAAGCCAGGCCAAGAGTTCGCTTAGGGACCATCAATGGTTCTCGAATGACGGCCACGTCTAGAGTGTAGGCTCGGAGCGTGACATATACTCTCTTATTTAATTTTTAATATGAGTAGGGAATTGTTGGTTTTGCACATTAGTATTAAAAATATGCATCATTTGCATTGTCACCATATGTCCGTCAGACAGTTTCTTTACATACTATGTTATGTGAGTATGTGGCATGTATTTTCAGAAGTTACAATCCTTTCTTTGTGGTGCATTTCCTCCTTGGTCAGTGAGGCTTAATTTCCATCATCATTTGTGATTAACGTTCCATAGTAGGCCTGTTTAAAACCAAACCGAAATTGATAATCTGAACCGAAAAGAAATTATTGGTTTTGCAGTTTGGATAACGGTTTTGATATTTTTTCTTATCGGTTCTTAATGGTTTGAGATTTTTTCTTAACGGGTTAACCGATAACCTAATAGTAAATTAAATAATTATATTTATACCATTTTGTATATAAAGTCCTTTACTTAGAGTTTGACCTCCTACTTTTATTTCTGGTTATCTCAAACACTTGGTTATTCTACAATGTAAAAATGTTTACTTTTGAGCAAGATGTAACTTGTGAACTCATGTGCATGGTTCATTTGGTTTGTCACCTTGTTTCTAAGTGATTTTCAATTATTTTTTTGTCAAATCTTAACGGTTAAACCGATAACGATCAAAAACCGATAAACCAATAACCTATAAGCCAATATCTTAATGATTCGATAACGGTTTAGCATCTCTACAAACCAATAACCAATAAGCCAAACCGATAAACTTCAAAACCGAACTGAACCGACCGATACGCAGCCCTATTCCGTAGAATGTTGGGGCAGCATCTTCATTTGCACGTTGTGGTATTGGTCGCCCTCACTTTAATTTTAATCTTTATTCCTCCATTATATCCTGTAAC
This sequence comes from Solanum acaule, assembly GCA_036250505.1. NCBI lineage: Eukaryota > Viridiplantae > Streptophyta > Magnoliopsida > Solanales > Solanaceae > Solanum > Solanum acaule. The sequence continues at coordinate 29,898 of JAJOOR010015717.1, read as the reverse complement.
ATATGTAACATCTAAGCCAATTTTCTTCCCTATTTACTATCTCATTAGCTTCCTATTCATTGCTAGGAAGACTTCCTCAACTATACATAGTGATGGTCTTCTTTTGTTTTGGTTATACACGAAAATAGAAAGTGCATAAAAGTAAGTCAAAAAAGAGTTCTTATTAGTTGAAGGATACTATTTTAATCCCTATTTAATAATTTTCATTTTAAAAAAAATAAAATTCATCACATCAAATATATAATTTAAAATAAATATTACTTTCACTATGAAGAATGCACAATATTTAAATGATACGATGAAAATTTTAATTTAAACACATAATACGTAACGTAATAATTTAAATACAAGATAACAATAAAATACATAACATAATAATTTTAAAAATCACAACAATAATTTAGTAATCCGGTAGGTCGTTTCCAGATTCACCAATAGTGTTAGATGAAAATCTCATATTTGAACAATTTTTAGCTAGACATAAAAAAAAATTAAAGACATAAATGTTCATGTTGAACTCGATAATGCATTAATAGAACATTTATGAGAGCAATGTAATAATCTTGAAAGTTGAGTATTTATATAGTCCCTTCGTCCAACAATAGTTGACCACTATACTAAAAATATTTGTCCAATAATACTTGTCCAGTTTAGAAAATCAAGAGATAATTTAACTTTTTGGCTATTTTACTCTTGCTATTAAATACTATTTATCATCTAACATATTTCTCAAAGCACTAAATTTAATAAGGTCAAAGAATAATATAGTAATATTACCCCTATTATTTATTGTTTCTTAAGGGGGTATGTCAAGTCAATAGTGGACAACTATTGTTGGACAAAGGGAGTAATATTTATGTAATTATATTTCACTAATGATTTAAATTTTATTTGAATTGTCCATTAATATATATAATATATGATATTTTCTTGTGCTTAATATTATTTAGAAATTTAGAATAAAATATAATTTTATATTAAATAAATAATTTCAAAAGAATAAAAAAATTTATTACCTAAATCATTTCTAGCAACCTTATCATATTTATTCTCAATATGTACTACTGCATCTTCCAACAAATATGACTATTTCTTATCTTATTTAAAGAGCACTTGAAAAAACAACGCAAGTATACTCAAAAGTAGTATGGTAAGGAGGAAATCATTTTTCCATTTTTCTATCTTTGATTAGTGCAAACTATTTTCTTTAAAAAAAAATAGGTTCCTTAGAAATTATAAAAATGACTTCTCTAATGAAATAGTGAAATAAGTTACATAAGTGATACTTCAAATTTATTGTCTCCTTCCACCCATCCAATTCTCCAACCCCCATCAGTGGCGTAGCTAAAAAATTTACGAAGGGTGTCAAAGAATCGAATAGGTATATAAAAATAATTTAACGAATGGGTAAAATTTTATTTTTCAACTTTGGTTGTTCAACAGAAACTCACTGGGTTAAGAAACTTTATTGTTCAAGGATGTCCAAATATCTTATTTAACAATCTAAAGTATTATTCTACTTGTATATACAATGTAATTTTTCGACGAATGGTGTCCAATTGGACACCCTCAACCTAGTGTAGCTCCGCCTCTGACTCCCACCCCTTGATCATTGGACTCCTATCACCCTTTGAAGACCCATTGCTCATTTCATTCCGTCTCCATAATATTTTGCTTTATATATTATTATAAACACTAGAAAATAAATAAGAAACCCACTTAATTTTTTTAAAAAAAAAACAATTTTATAGAAAATCATTTTCCGTGAAAAATAACTTCCTTTCGTACCAAACATACACAACTTAATTTCCCAAAATTTTCATTGCGAAATTGTTTTTTAAAAAGCTACTTTAAAAAAATTAGAGATCTCACTTAATGAAATGTGTGTGTTTGAACTTTTGAGCCCACCAAAATGCACAAATCATATCTACCAACCTTATCATTTTTATTCTCAATATGTACTACTGCATCTTCCAAAAAATATGACCATTTCTTATCTTATTCAAAGAGCACTTGAAAAAAAACGCAAGTATACTCAAAACTAGTTTGGCAGAGAGGAAAGCATTTTTTAATCATTCAATCTTTGATTGGTGCAAAATATTTTGAAAATATTTTCTTTAAAAAATAAGTTTCTTAGAAATTAAGAAAATGACTTCTCTAATGAAGTAGTGAAATAAGTTACATAAGTGATACTTCAAATTTATTGTCTCCTTCCACCCACCCAATTCCCCAACCCCCACCCCTTGATCATCCCACTCCTGTCACCCTTTGAATACCCATTGCTCCTTTTATTCCGTCTCCATAATATTTTGCTCTATATAGTACCAAACACTAGAAAATAAATAAGAAATCCACTTAATTTTCAAAAAATCATTTTCCGTGAAAAATAACTCCCTTTCATACCAAACATACACAACTTAATTTCCCAAAATTGTTTTCTAAAAAGCTACTTTAAAATTTTTTAGAGAACTCACTTGATGAAATTTGTGTGTTTGGACTTTTGAGCCCACCAAAATTTGGATACGGCTCCTCTCCATTTCTCTTCTCTCCATTTTCTCCAAGTTCTAGTTTGGATTGGAGACACATGTCATAATTTAGAACTAATGATTGTGATCTAATTGATTTGCAAAGTCCAAACCATAATTATTTACTTCCATATATTTGCTTCTTAAATATTTTTGCAATTCATTATATTTTCCCTAAATTTATTAAAAACTTTTCTTTACTGCATACATATTTAAAACTTTTACTAAATACTTTTACTTTTTTGAAAAACAATTATAATACAGTTAAACGTTTTTATTATTCTAATAGAGTATTAAGAGCTACAATGTCTATAGAGCAATATGGACTCCATTTAAGAAGTAAGAAAAAATTTAAAGTTGAGTGACAAAATTTATTTTACTCCTAATTAAAAAAAAAACGTCAGGTCACAATTTTTAATTTTTTATTTGGAAAATATTATTTGAGAAATGACACATGTTAGGGAAAAAAGTAAAAAAATCAGAAAAAAATTACTCAAGTAATTAAGAAAAAAAATTCTTTTAAATATATTTAGGAAAAATATAATGTAAATTTAGAATTGTTGCATTGCAAAAATATTTAAGAAGCGAATATATGAAAGTTAATAACTATGATTAGGACTTTGCTTTAATTAATTAGATCTCAACCATTAATTCTAAACTATTACATGTGTCTCCAATCCAAGCTAGAACTTGAGAAAAATGAAGAGAAGAGAAATGGAGAGGACCCGGATTCCCTACAAAAGATATCCATAGCGTGTTGCCTAATTTAGAAATGATAACTAACTGTCCCAAAAAGTTGGCAAAGTTACTTGCATGTTATGTATGCTTCAAGATAAAGACTATTTATATTATTACTACTTTTTTTGCACAAAAATTTGGTGAGAGCTAAACTACTTGGAGTGGGAACTAATTAACTATTTCTCATTTTTCATAAAACCAAGTCAAATGAGTGATGCTTTGTGTTGGGGGGAAATCATTACATCCCCCAACTTTATTTCCAAAATTAAAACTTTCTCTATCTAAGGGTGTGATCGGTAAGAACAAAAAATATATATATTTTTAGGATAATAAGTGGGGTTTTTTTAATTTTATTTTCTTATGTGTTTTAGTATATGAGTATGAAAATATTATTTTAAAAGTATTTCTATAAAATTTAGACAAATAATATGAGAAGTGGGGACGGGGCTACATGGGTAGGATGAAGATGAGGTAAGGAGGACACAATTAATATAAAATGTCAAAGTGGAACTTGATTTTCCTTTTTCCATTAGAGAGGTCATGTTTTCTAATTTTTAATGAACTTATTTTCCTAGAATTTCTTTTTTCAAAATTTTTAGAGTTGTTCATGATTATGGTTAAAAAATTAAATCGAACTGCAATCTGAACTAAACCGATTAAAAAATCCGATAGTTGGTGTGGTTTTGTTAGGTTTGGTTCTAAAATTTGAAAATTGATACTATTTGATTTTGTTTTGGTTTTACTAAAAAACCCCGCAAAAACAACCAAACCGAACCATGAAATTATATATATATATTTTATAATTATTTATATACTAGGTAAATTATTCATGCTTCGCACAGGATTGAACTCTCTTATTAAGCTTACATATGATTATTCAATAATATCCGTATCTTCGATACATACTATATATTGTCAATAACATTTTACATTAAGGCAAAGCATTTCTCCGAAATCTTAAAGTGCTATATTAATAACATAAGCATAAACTAATAACTGTAAAAAAAACATACCAGGATGTGTAACAATAAAATTAAACAGAAAGGAAAAAATTGAGCCCACTGAATGTAGAATGTCATGACCTTAAGGAAATTATTCCCCTCTAGTACCCGAGGTTCAAAGGAATAGATCCTCTCAAGATATAACGATTATATTCACCTGTGTATTGATACAAATACAATGGTGTAATAAGCCACTCAACATGAGAAAAGTACACGAATTATTTGCGCAGAAGAAGAAGAAGAAAATCATATTTATTGTTGTTTTAAAATGAGAGGAAATCCCTCTATTTATAGATAATAAAGGGTAGTGTCAACAAATGTTTATTGTGCTTTATCGTGAAGGTCACAACTCTTTGGAAAAATTACAATCCTTTAGAAAGGTAAGAACCTTTCATAAAAATCACAATTTTTCATAAAAATCGCTACTCTTCATAAAAGTTGCAACTCTTCATAAAAGTCACAACATTTCATAAAAGTCGCAACTTTTCATTAAAGTTGCAACCCTTCTTAAAAGTCACAATTTTTCATAAAAGTCACAACGTTTCATGAAAGGGGAAGACTAGTTTTGGAAATAAATAAATTTAAAAAGTAATTCTGGTTTGTGGTGGCGCCACATAGGCAGGCCTATGGTTCTCTTTTATATATATATGATTATTCATAAATAAATATAAATATTTAATTTTAATTTACTTTAGTCTTAATATCATCATTTTCTCAAGCCCAACAGTTAAATTTTAGTCCACCTATTAAAACCCTAAGACCAAGTCATCAAAATCTAGTACTTTAATCTTTACCCACTCTACGTCACATTATATAGTCACACTTTCTCTTAATTAAATCAGTTTATTCGTGTAATAATAGCTCTAGTGTTGCTTAATTGATTCCATAATAACTTTCTTGTGAATTTTTCATGTATTAGGTGATTGTGTCTATCGAGACGCGTATACTCTCAACAACTTAATTTAATTTATTACTTTCAAATCGAAAAAAAAAAAAAAGCCCAAACCAAACCGAATCAAACTGACAACAACCAAACCAATAGTTATTTTTTCATTTGGTTTGGTTTGATTTTAGAAATTTTAAAACCGACTAAATTGATTTGATTTTGATTTTAACCAATAACCGACCCAAACCGAACCATGAACACCCCTAAAAAAATTTACCAACCAAATATAAAAATGAGATAAATTTAGAAAAATACAAATTTCTAACTTACATTGTAAAACTGTAACTCGCAACTTACCTCGCAAATGTTTGACCCCAGAACTCTGATAAGAAAATGATTTTGCTGTCGACGACAAATAATGGGTTTATTATCGGCTTGTTTGGGCATTTAATTTAGAGGAAATTTCATAAATAGTTAAGAGTAGAAACATGATGAGACTTCTTAGCTAATGTTTGAGTAATTACATAACGTAGCTATAGTTTGAGTAGTTATCCATATCACGATTTGTATATCTCACAGGACTATTAAACATTTATACAAATAGGATTCTCAATTTAATTTTTTATAATGATATATGTTGCAATTTTGAAAAACAAACCCACGATTCATAGTCCCAGGAATTACGGAAAAAATTGCACGAATCACCCATTGTATTTGTACCAATTGATTTTCTGTTCGTATTTTTTTTGTTCAAAATTACATGAAGATGAGATTGAGTTGTATTTGTATCAGTTTATTTTCTGTTTGTATATTTTTGTTTCAAAATTACACTTAGATCGGATTGATTTGTATTTGTATCGTTTGATTTTTTGTGTTTCTGCAGTACACGAATATCTGATTGAATTTTATTTTTATCTAATTATAATTGTATTCCTAGAATTTCGATGGTATGTATAATTGATACATCTAGTGATTTGTATCTGTATAATTTGTATAACTGATACAAAATCAAATATACATTTTAAATTTATTGATTAAGAGGTTAATTTTATTTTGATATGATTTGTATTTGTATATGTTGAAATTTTTTACATAACTAGTAATTTGAAATTGTATTTCAGCATATGCGTGTGTATATATATACACACACATACAACTGAGTTAAATATACAAACAAGTAATATATGCAAATACTGAAATTATACAAATAGTTGCTGATAATAAACAAATACGAACTACAAATTTCACATGTGGGGTTAAAACTACATAAATATATAAATCATATATATAAAATATTCAGAGAAAGAATCTTAAAAGATATACAAATGAAATGCTAGACATTTAAAGTATATACAACTGATGCATAAAAACAAACAAGTAATTGTAAATAATTGTTGAAAATATTAAAATAAGGTCTAAACTTTATAATCACTAAAATTATGAAATAAGACCTAATAAATATATATACAATTAGTACAAAAAAGTAAAAGAGCTGCAATAAACACCGAATCAACAAATTAATAAAATCGTATACAATATAATGTGAAATTTATTAATACAAAAACAAATCACCAAAATATACAAAGTATTATAAAAAGACATAAAATGGAGAAATTAAAACAGTACAAATACCTCAATTTCTTCTACATCGTCCATGAACCTAGAATCAACATCGTTATCATATGTAGTTTTTGATTCATTATTACTAGATGTAATTTCTTTTACTTTTCTTTTCTTTTTTGAACTCATCAAATCTTTTGAACCTTAGACCTTTGCTCATATTGATTTAACTGAAAAACTATAGACGGTAGACAAAATTGTTTGAACGAATGAACAAAAATATACAAACGAAAATAAAAAAAATAAATTGAAAACCACCATAGGTTACGTGAAATTGGGGAAACACAATTAGGAGGGGAAAATGATATCTTTGAAGCTTTAAAAATTCATATTGTTGAGTGAATTTAAGAGGAAAATCATTGAGAAGTAAGACGAGAGATAATATATAATTTGTATAAGAGGAAAACTGGCAAGAGAGAGGGCAATTACCGTTTGATACAATTTGAGTTCATGGGGCCCGTGGATTAATAACCACCCGGATGAAGCATTAGTGACAAATTATAATTATTTGAAACATCTTTGTTAAGTAATTTACTAGTAGATGTTTGCTTAATTACGTAATTTTCCATTTATTTTACTATTCTAGCCATTTGCTAAGATATGTGGTAGGTTCTGGCCTTTTTTTAAAACAACCCAAAATCGTCGTTAATCAAAAGCATCTTGTGCGAAATCCCAAAATTGTGAAAATATAGTGTCAGATTAAAAAAATTTCAGCACACGAAGAAATTGGATTTTTTAAAATTGAATGGGCCGATGTCAGCCCACCATAGCGGGAAAACTTCCACTATGAAGTTGGCAATATAGCTCCTGCACAGCCGATATAGTGGGATGATGGGAAATCGAACCCTAGTTATACTGTCTTTTATTTTTCCCACTTTAACAAGGAGAAAATAGACGAGGCTGCTCCAAAAATCCTTCTAAGGCATCCACGGCAAGGCGTAATGGAGGGGAGAGATTTCAGTGGAAGAAAAGTGAAAAACCCAAGGAATTCTGATTCTCATTCATCTCGATTTACTCTCACAGAGCCGAAAGCTCGTAGTCGAGGTTCACCAACATTTGTTTGGTACTCATGTAGGCTAGGTTTTCCTTAACCAAGTAGTTATACTCGTTCTACTTACATTATATTTGATAGATAGTTAGAGATTGCATGATTAAGCCTTCAGGCACAGAGTCTGGACAATTGACTAAGTGACTAGGGTGGTTGGTTGACAATGGTATTTAGCTAATTGTGGTCGTTTTACATTATTGATGGGTGTTATCCCGGGAGGGGAAATTATGGGTGATTCGATGTAACATCCCGTATTCTAGAAAACCAAAAATGCAGAAATCCCAGAATTTGCAGGTGCCACCAACGGGGTCACCTACAGACTGTAGGATGACCCATGGACCGTATGTGGGGTCCGTGGTTGGCGACCTGCAGCCCCTCCCCAACAACTCCACAAAGTTCAGCTAAGGGTCGACCCACGGTCGGACCTACAGACTGTAGGTCAGACCACGGGCCGTGGATCGAGACCCTCATTACCCCTCCTCTGAAGCCAAACCACGGTTGACCAGGACGGACCGTCAATCAGTCCACGATCCGTTGGTCATGGGCCATCGGTGTCCTCGTCAAATTTTAAATCAGGGTCGTCTGGTCCTTTCCCTATGCGTTGGACCCCTAAACTACATTGTTTAACACCTAAACTATATTGTTTTGGTCAATTTTAGCCTAGTAACTAAATTAGTACTTACCCTAGTCAACTCATTCTCCAAAATTCATCCAAGTTGTTTGAAAAAGAGGAGAAAAAGTCGACAAATCCTTTCCAAGAACGCAACAAGGTTTCTTCTAGTTCCAGCTCCAAAATCGAAAGATTTCTCTGTGAAATTCATCACCAGGTATGTGGGATTTCACTAGTGGGTTTCTTTCACCCATTGGGTCCTTAGAATTCAATCATATTCTTGATTCCCTTCATTATGTTTAGACTTAGGTTTTCTAGAACTTCAGATTCTTGTTGTGATTTAGATGTTAGACTAATCCAAATCAAAATTTTACATTTTCGTAACTATGTTGCTTAATTCTTGCATGAAATTCAGAACCCTAGTTCTGTAGATTCGTTTAGTTCATGAATTACACTTGCTAGGTCAGTTTATACAGATATACATGCATCCGTTTACAAATGTTTCATTATTAGTACTTAATGTTGCATTTTCAGTTAGCATATCAGAATTTCGAGCTATCTAGTTTGTAGTAGTTATGTTGTATTTTATACATTCTAGTTGGATGTAGGCTTAATACTGAGTGGACTAGGGTCAGTCACCCTCATAGTCCCAGAACTACGTGCCCCTATAGGTTAAGTCCCCTTCGTGGGCATCATATTTAGTGATCACGCTAGTCATGCCTTTATACCCCTGGCAAGGTATAGTGGGTCCTCTCGATGGGGCGATACATCAGACTCCATGTTTACCTCACGTGGTTTTATGTCGGTTATTAGTAGCTCCCACAGTCTGATTCTAGTCTATTGACCAGGTTACCAGTTATATCTCAGTATTCAGTTTCAGCATGTTATGCACTTGGTCGTTGCATCCAGTTTAGCTCACGATTAGTATGTTCATCATGTTCATCTTATATCATTGCTCAACATGGTTTATTTCAGTTATGTATTGATGTTCAGTTTTATCCTATCCTTCATGCTTAGTACCTTTACTCTGTGCTTCATTTTCTCGTTATGCAGGTTCAGGTCTTTAGCACTCAGTTCACATATAGATCGGTTCCCGATCTCCAGCTCAGCAGTATCAGTGGTAAGTCCTCATTCTTTGAGGATGATGGACATGTTTTATTTCATTTTAGTCCTTTTAGTTTTAGTTTTTCTAGAGTTAGTTGTGGACATGTCCCAACATCTCTAGTCAGTTAGAGGCTTTTATTTAGACATAGTTAGATTCAGTTTTAGTTGGAGTTTGATCTTTAAGTTGTTATTGAACTCTCAGCCATTTATATATTTAAACTTGGAATGGGTATTGCCCATCATTTCATTTTTATCTCATGTTTAAGCTTCCGCTCAGTATTTCTATTTTCAGTAAAATCTTTAAGTATGCTTATGATATGCCAGTTCAGGGTTAGCTTGGGGTCACTCGTGATCCTAGGTCCCGTGTTACGTCAAGGGGGTAGCCTCGGGGCGTGACAAACTTGGTATCAAAGCACTAGGTTCAAGAGGCCTAGGATGTCTGAAAGGCCGCACTAAGTAGAATCCCTTTCATGAGTGTGAAGCGCGCCACACCTATGAGGGGGAGGCTACGAAGTGTTTTAAGAAAAACTTCACTTTCTTGATATTCTTATCGTGGGTGGGTATCATCTTCTTTCTAACTCGACGTTATGCGTTATCAGATCATGCCTCCTCATAGAGCTTACCCAAGGAATGCTAATGCCCGCAACGCTAACACAACTCCTCCAGTCCCAGATCATGAGGATTCGAGTGAAGAGTTTAAGAATGCCATTCAACTTTTGGCCCAGGGTGTAGGCAACCAAAACAATCAGTAGGTTCCAGTTCCTACTAATCAAAATGGTGGATCAGTGGCAGCTATGGTCCGAGATTTTGTTAGGATGAACCCGCTTGAGTTTCTAGGGTTGCAAGTTGGTGAGGATCCCCAGAATTTTATTGATGAGGTCAAGAAGATCTTTGGAGCGATGCAAGTGACTAGGAATGATAGGGTAGAGTTGGCGTCCTACCAGCTCAAGGATGTAGCTCACATTTGATTCACTCAATGGAAGGAAAACAGGGGTGAGAATGCAGCTCCTGTGACTTGGGAGTGTCTTACCAGAGCTTTTCTGGACAGGTTTTTTCCAAGGGAGTTGAGAGAGGTAAAGGCTCAGGAGTTCATGAATTTGAGGCATAGCTCTATGTTAGTCCAAGAGTACGGATTTAAATTCACCCATCTCTCTAGGTATGCTCCACCTATGGTTGCCGATCCCAGGGCGCAGATGAGTAAGTTCTTATTTGGAGTATCTGACTTGGTGAAGACAGAGTTCAGAAATGCGATGTTGTTAGAGGATATGACTATCTCTAGGCTCATGACTCATGCTTAGCAGGTTGAGGGAGATAAGCTTAGAGTACTCGCCAAGGACAACAAAAAGGCTAGGACATGCAACTATGAGTACTCTCAGCATAAATTGGGTGGTGGAAACCGCTCGTAGTTTCAACAGAAATCTTCAGCCCCAGTACCTTCATTAGATAGTGCTCCATCCCCCAGTTTTCGACAGGATCATAAAGGTAGGGAATCAGGCTCTAAGTCTCAGGGAAGTGTTTCAGGTACTAGAACCTACCCAACTTGTCCAAAGTATAGTAAGAACCATCTTGGCGAGTGTCTTGCAGGATAGGATGGATGTTTTCGGTGTGGTTAGATTGGTCACAGACTGAAGGATTGCCCTTCTTCTAAGTAGGGAAAAAGAGGTAACAATAGTAGGGCTCAGTCTGCAACTTCAGAAGCACCAACATGTGGCCCAACTCAGTAGGGTACTTCATCTGGCACAGGTGGCGGTCAGCGCCAGAACATGTTGTATGTTCTCCAGGATCATGAAGATTCTTCTGAGGTGGTTAGTGGTACGTTACGAGTCTTTCACTTAGATGTTTATGCTTTGTTAGATCAGGGGCTACTCTTTCCTTTGTAACTCCATATATAGCAATGAACTTCGATGTCAGTCCAGAAACTCTCTTAGAACCTTTCTCAGTCTCTACTCCAGTCGGTGAACTAGTTATAGCTAGACGGGTATACATAAATTGTCCTGTCATAGTCTCTCAGAAAGTCACCATAGCAGATCTTGTAGAGTTAGAAATGGTAGACTTTGATGTCATTCTAGGCATGGATTGGTTACATTCTTGTTATGCCTCAGTCGATTATATAACTAGGATTGTTCGTTTTCAGTTTCCAAATGAGCCAGTCTTAGAATGGAAGGGTAGTAGTGCAGTGCCTATCGATCGATTCATTTCCTACCTTAAGGGCAAAAAGATGATCTCTAGGGGGTATCTCTATCATCTAGTTCGGGTTAAGGATTCAAGATCCGAAACCACAACTCTTGAGTCAGGTCCAGTAGTAAATGAGTTCCCAGAAGTGTTTCCAGAAGATCTTCTCGGAGTTCCACCCGAAAGGGAAATCGACTTCGAAATTGATCTCCTTCAAGATACCCAGCCTATTTCTATTTCTCCTTACAGAATGGCTCCAACTGAGCTTAAGGAATTGAAAGAGCAGTTGAAAGACCTTCTAGATAAGGGCTTCATTAGACCTAGTATTTCCCCATGGGGTGCACCAATGCTATTCGTGAAAAAAAAAGATGGTTCACTCACGATGTGCATTGACTATCGACAGTTGAACAATGTCACAATCAAGAATAAGTACCCTATCCCCAGGATTGATGACTAGTTCAACCAACTTCAGGGTGCTAGTCATTTTTTGAAGATAGACCTTAGATCTGGTTATCATTAGCTTAGAGTCAGAGATAGTGACATTCCGAAAATAGCCTTCAGAACTCAGTATGGTCATTATGATTTTGTAGTTGTCATTTGTACTAACCAATGCTCATGCAGCTTTCATGGATTTGATGAACAGGGTGTTCAAGTAGTATTTGGACTTGTTTGTTATCATCTTTAATTATGATATACTCATTTACTCTAGGAATGAGAAAGAACATGCGACTCATTTGAGGGTTGTCCTACAAACTCTCAAAGATCGACAGTTATTCGCTAAGTTTAGCAAATGTGAGTTTTGGTTGCAATGTGTTGCTTTCCTTGGGCATATAGTATCTAGCGAAGCGATTTGAGTGGATTCTCAAAAAAGTACCTCTCCTATAGATATCAAAAGTTTCTTGGGATTAGCTGGTTATTACAGAAGGTTCGTGGAAGGATTTTCATCCATTGCTTCTCCATTGACTAAATTGACTCAGAAAAAGGTTAAGTTTCAGTGGTCAGACGAGTGTGAGAATAACTTCTTAGAATAAAAACTAGGTTGACTACAACTCCTATTTTTACTCTACCAGAGGGTTCAGACGGTTATGTAATCTATTCTGATGCGTCCAGAGTCGGCCTAGGTTGTGTGTTGATGCAGCGAGGTAAGGTTATAGCTTATGCTTTTAGACAGCTTAAGGTGCATGAGAAGAACTATCCAACTCATGACCTCGAGCTTGCACCAGTAGTATTTGCCCTAAAGATTTGGAGACATTACTTGTATGGTGTTCACGTAGATGTGTTCACAGACCATAAGAGCCTTCAATATGTGTTCACCCAGAAAGAGTTGAATCTTCGCCAGAGAAGATGGCTCGAGTTCCTCAAGGACTATGATATGAATGTGCTTTACCATCTTGCGAAGGCCAATGTAGTAGCTGATGCTCATAGTAGACTATCTATGGGTAGTGTAGCGCATGTTGAGGAAGAAAGGAAAGAACAAGCTAAAGATGTTAACCGGCTTGCTCGCTTGGGAGTTTGCCTTATGAGCATATCAGATGGTGGTGTGACAGTCCAGAATGGGTCAGAATCTTCATTGGTAGCAGAGGTCAAGGAAAAACAAGACAGTGATCCTATATTGCTTCAACTGAAGGGTGCAGTTCATCAGCAGAAAGTTGGGGTTTTATCCCAAGGGGGAGATGGTGTGCTTCACTATCAGGCTCGTTTATGTGTTCCTAAGGTGGGTGAGTTGAGACAACAAATCCTTACATATGCCCATAAATCTAGGTATTCTATTCAACTAGGCACCACTAAGATGTATAGTGATCTGCGAGAAGTCTTTTGGTGGAATGGCATGAAAAGGGATATAGCGGATTTTGTTGCTAAGTGCCCTAATTGTCAGCAGGTTAAGGTAGAACATCAGAAACCAGGAGGTATGACTCAAGAGATTAACATTCCTACAAGGAAGTCGTAAGTTATAAACATGGATTTCATTACAGGTTCACCTCGTACTCGCAGGCAGCATGACTCCATTTGGGTGATAGTAGACATAGTTATTAAGTCCGCTCACTTTTTGGCTGTCAAGACTACAGATTCGGTGGATGTCACGACCCAAAAATGGATGTGATCGCACTCGTCTTATCCCACCAAGACAAGTCAGCCTAAAACCCAACCATTTCGATAAAGTGCGGAAATAAAATAAAAATAAAAGTCCAATAACAATTACTAATATGAATAACAAGTGAACTTAATTCAATCCCCAAAACCTTGTTGTGACGTGCACAATCCTTTAATGTGTTATAACAAAATTGAAAGAAAATACAAGTCTCAAATGACGTTATTTCTAGAATAGAACAAAATCATAAATAAGGAGAAAGAAGGTCCGTTGAGATGATAAGCAGCTACCTCACAAACCTCTACAGGAAGCCTCGGACAAGAAGATAAGAGAAAGTATCACGAATGTCCGGACTAGTAACCTGCAAAAATGTAGAAGCAAGGGGTGAGTACCAAACCACACAGTACTTAGCAAGTAAACTTCTAAACACAAGCTAAGGGAATAGAATACGGGTACTCCTTACACCCCAACCGAACCTCTACAACTACAACCTGCATAAAACCAACCCAACCTAACAGTTCAAAGTTTACAAATTACATAGCTCAACGACAACACTCTAAGAATTTCATACTCTCAACAACATGCTCAATATTCCTCAATCACAAGTTCTATAGAAAGTCATTCACAAGATCAACAACAACAGACAAGATTAATTTCACCAATGATAAAGATGTGCAATGCAATGTCAAGTATAGTGATGCATGTCTGACCTAATGATACACACCCACTGTCTCTCAGTTCGGGACCAATGGGGGACATATCTGTCCATGCACCTATCGCGGCGTGCGACTAGTCCCTCTATAATAGTATATATCATGGCTCGCGATACGTCCCTCGAAATATAGTATCCGTCGCGGCGCGCGACACGTCCCTCGAAATGGTACATCCTAATTAATTTCTTGTTCTTTCTCAGTTCATATAACACTGTCACAACCATGTCTCAGAACATTGCAAATGACATGTTCACATAAATAATGAGGAGATGACCATTTTCATAACATTGAACAATTCACAACAACACAATCGTGATACAACATCAACAATTAATCAATAAGCCTTTCAAACTAGTCTCAACACATCACACACCAATAATTAAGCACATTGCCTTTTAGTACCCTTTTTACATCATTAGAATTATTCAATATGGACAAGTCAACCCATCACCAAGTCCCACTACACCCCAACATTTACCACAAGGAAATACACGATTCTATAAACTTAACAAGGGTTTAGAAATCCACTTGCCTCTAATAGTTAAACAATTACTCCAGAACATGAGCCCTCCTCTTTCGGTTGACTTCCAAATCAATACTATCTATTCAAATAAATAATCACAATAAGATTTCAAAACTAACAACACCCATATAACTACAGGTCTAGCCAAGACCCAAAAACTCACATCGAATCTATAATCAAGTTATCTAATCTTGATACCAATTAATATGTCAACTCTTTCAAAAAAAAATTCCAAATTTCAAGCATACGGTTTAGTCTCAATATCTCCAAATAACATAAATTTAATGATCTTCATATACTACAATACACTCACTATTTAATTAATATCTCTATATATCAAAACTTGAATCATAATATAATAACTAGATAATTAACTAATGTCAAATATCAGTGGCGTTCCTGGAAACAAATTTGCAGACTAACATATTTCTATTGTTTCAATTATAAGCATTAATTCACTTAATTATTAGCTGCACCATCATTGTCCAATGATTAGGCCATCATTGTCCAATGATTAGGCCATCATTGTCAAATGATTAGGCCATCATTGTCAAATGATTAGGCCATCATTGTCCAATGATTAGGTCATCATTGGACAATGATTTGGTCATCATTGGACAATGATTAGGCATGAAAACTCATCTATATTTTTACCCCAAAACTGCAATTATATATGCTACCACTGTGACGTTGTTTCCATATTTTTTTCCTATTCAATTGCTCTACTTTGTTTCACAACCAACATTGTAATAATAATAATTAAAATATGACATAACCAATATATGAATTAGACGTATTAATGTTTTACCTGATGGAAACTTGCGGCTGCTCTCATCGTTCCTCTTCTCAATTTGTTTTTAGTTATTTAGGGAAATAATTGCGAACTAGGTAACGGTAATAAATAAATTATGGGCTTGGCCCAATAACCATCAACTAATAAAAAATAGTTATTTAATAAATATCCACCAACTAAATAACAGTAGTTAAACAAATAGTTTTAAAATTTTCAAACCAACTTCCTCCACTAATTCGAAATAAATCGGGGTAACTATCGAGAGGGGTGAAATAGTAATTTTATGAAAATTTCTAAAAGGACTTTTTTTGGGTGATTACAGCGGAGGACTACGTCAAGCTTTACATTAATGAGATAGTCAGGTTGCATGGGTTCCTTTGTCTATCATCTCATATAGAGGTCCTCAGTTTACCTCTCATTTCTGGAAGTTTTTTCAGAAAGGTCTTGATACTCGGGTTAATCTTAGCACATCATTTCATCCACAGATGGATGGTCAGGCAGAACGTACCATTTAGACCTTAGAGGACATGTTGAGAGCATGCGTGATCAATTTCAACGACACTTGGGATGATCACCTTTCTCTTATAGAGTTCGCCTACAGTAATAACTATCATTCCAGTACTCAGATGGCCCTTTATGAGGCATTATATGGGCGTAGATGTAGATCTCCAGTTGGTTGATTTGAAGTGGGTGAAGCAGCCTTGATAGGACCAGATTCGGTTCATGATGCTATGGAAAAAGTTCAACTCATTAGAGAAATACTTAAGATAGCCAAGAGTCGCCAGAAGTCCTTCGCAAATGTAAGTAGAAGGGACTAGAGTTCCACATTGATAATTGGGTTTTCCTGAAAGTATCACCTTTGAAAGGGGTGATGAGATTTGGCAAGAAAGGAAAGCTCAGTCCTACATATGTAGGCCCTTACAAGATCTTGAAAAGAGTTGGTAAAGTAGCTTATGAGTAAGAGTTGCCAGCAGAACTAGCAGCTGTCCATCCGGTCTTTCACATTTCATTGTTGAAGAAGTGTGTGGGTGATCCATTATCTATAGTACCATTGGAAAGTGTGGCTGTGAAGGATAGTCTCACTTAAGAGGGTGTGCCAGTTGAGATTCTTGATCGCCCGGTTCGAAGGTTGAGAAACAAAGAAGTCGCTTCAATTAAGCTTTTGTGGAGGAGTCAGTTTGTATAGGGAGCTACTTGGGAAGCAGAAGCAACCATGAAGGCCAAGTATCCTCATCTTTTTCCTTCCGATTCCATTCCAGCTTGAGGTCATAGTTTCTCTCCAGTCTTTCGGTTACTCATGCGTAAAATTAGTCTTAGTATCATGTTACTTTAGTTATACTTGCATTCTCAGCGTATTTGCATGTTTTTGGAACTTAGTTCAGTCAGACTTCAGTTTCCAGTACTTAGTTGAAGGGCTTGCAACTCTTTTCCTCCTTATTCAGCTAGTTTAGTCTGCATTCGAGGACGAATGTTCCCAAGGGGGAGATAATATAACACCCTGTATTGTAGAAAACCAAAAATGCAGAAATTTCAGAAGTTGCAGGTGCCATCAATGGGACACCTACGGACCGTAAGGTGACCCACATACCGTAGGTGGGGTCCGTGGTTGGCCACCTGCATCCCCTCCCCAGCAACTCCAGAAAGTTCAGCTAAGGGTCGACCCACGGCTGGACCTACAGACCGTAGGTCAGACCACGAGCCGTGGTCCTGGTTCGTGGATCGAGATCCTTAGCACCCCTCCTCTGAAGCCGAACCACGATTGACCAGGATGGACCGTCGGTGGCCTCGTCAGATTTTTAAGTCAGGATCTAGTCTTTTTCCTTTGTGTTGGACTCCTAAACGATGTCGTTTAACCCCTAAACTACATCGTTTTGGTCAGTTTTAGCCTAGTAACTAAATTAGAACTTACCCTAGTAAACTCATTCTCCAAAATTCATCCAAGTTGATCGAATAAGAGGAGAAAGAGTCGACCAACCCTCTCCAAGAACGCAACAAGGTTTCCTTTAGTTCCAACCCCGAAATAGAAAGATTTCTCCATGAAATTTGTCACCAGGTATGTGGGATTTCACTAGTGGGTTCCTTTCACCCATTGGGTCCCTAGAATTTAGTCAGATTCTTGATTCCCTTCATTATGTTTAGACTTAGGGTTTCTATAACTTCAGATTCTTATTGTGATTTAGCTGTTAGACTAATCCAAATAAGAATATTACGTTTTCGTATTTATGTTGCTTAATTCTTGCATGAAATTCAGAACCCTAGTTGTGTAGATTCATTTAGTTCATGAATTACACTTGCTAGGTAAATATATACAGATATACATGCATCAGTTTACAAATGTTTCATTATTAGTACTTAATGTTGCATTTTCAGGTAGCATATCAGAATTTTGAGCTATCCAGTTTATTATAGTTATGTTGTATTTTATACATTCTAGTTGGGAATAGGTTTAATACCGAGTGGACTAGGGTCAGTCACCCTCATAGTCCCAGAACTACGTGCCCCCATAGGTTAAGTCCCCTATGTGGCCATAATATTTAGTGATCACGCCAGTCATGCCTTTATACCCCAGGCAAGTTATATTAGGTCCTCTCGATAGGGCGATACATCAGACTCCATGTTTAGCTCACGTGGTTTTATGTCAGCTATTAGTAGCTCCCACAGTCAGATTCTAGTGCATTGACCAGGTTACCAGTTATGTATCAGTATTCAGTTTCAACATGTTATGTACTTAGTCATTACATCCAGTTTAGCTCACGATTACCATGTTCAGTATATTCATAATGTTCATCTTATATCATTGCTCAACATGCTTTATTTTAGTTATGTATTGTTGTTTCGTTTTATCCTATCCTGCATGCTTAGTGCCTTTCAAGTACTGACACATACTCTGCGCTACATCTTCTCGTGATGTAGGTTCATGTCCTCAGCACTCAAATCACACATAGATTGCTTCCCGATCTCTAGCTCAACAGTATTAGTGGTGAGTTCTCATTCTTCGATGACGATGGACATGTTTTCTTTCATTCTTAGTCCTTTTAGTTTTACGTTTGCTCGAGTTACTTAGGGACATGTCCCAACATCTCTAGTCAGTTAGAGGCTTTTATTCAGACATAATTAGATTCCGTTTTAGTTGGAGTTTGATGTTTCAGTTGTTATTGAACTCTCAGTCGTTTATATATTCAGACTTAGAATGGGTATTCCCCATCATTTCATTTTTATCTCATGTTTAAGCTTCCGCTCAAAATTTCTATTTTTCAGTAAAATCTTTAAGTATGCTTACGATATGCCTATTCAGGATTAGCTTGGGGTCACTCGTGATCCTATGTCCCGTGTTACGTCAAGTGGGTAGCCTCGGGGTGTGACATTCGATCTGCTTAGGAAGTATTCAAGAAGGAATCCTTCGGGTAGGTGACGATTGTGTGTTTCCAAGTATGTAAAGTATGCATGTCTACTGCTTTGTAGTATTACTTGTACCATGCATGACATGAAACTAAGGGCTAATGTGAAATGACCTATGTTGATAATCTCATACACTGAGTCTGTTATTTGCTTGTGGTTTCAAGTGTGATTGTACATTGTGATTGTTGTTGTGTATGTTACCGGTAAATGATTGTTCGATCGGGTACAATGCCAGTAAAAGAGACTAACTGTTGACTCGGATATCATACCTAGTATAAATCATATATGGTTGGCTCGGGTACCACTCCGGTACACTAACAATTTGTGTGTGGGTTCTATGAGAGAACCAGGTTTACATGTTGGTTCCATGAATGAACTGGGTTTACTTATTCATAATGTGATTAGTGCATGTTGGTCCATGAGAGGATCGGGTATGTGCATTTGTGACCATGTGGGACATGTTTCATGCATTGGTTTAAGGTAAGAATTGTAATTTGTAATTTATATAAAGTTGTGACCGGTGGTATATATGTGTTGGCCGATAGTAATGGTCTGTAAGTTAATTATTTCTTTCATGTTTAAGTTGTGCATATCACATCAGATTATAGACTGAGAGTCCTGGCTATGTATATATGTGATTAGAGTTGTACATGGTATATTTCTATGTGGTGGTTATTAGGACAAGTTCATCACAGGAGTCAGGTATTTTGTTAAAGAAGGTAACTAGTTATGGTTGTTCACTATTTAGAACATAATTGATAAGGGGAATATAAGTTAAGGTTATCTAGTAAGATTCTGTCATGAGGATTCGAGGGAGAGTAGTAGATTAGTTAGTAGAGTTAATAATGTATGAATATTTGGAAAATCTATATTTGATAGAGAGGTTAGGGTATGATATGATATGGAAGTGGCATAACAGGTAGGGTTGGAAATTCTTAGAGTTGTATTAGGGTGGAAAGTCTAAATGTCAGAGTTGACATCGGAGTAGGAACTTATGGGTTCCAAAGAGTGTTGTCGTATTAAGTGTGGTAAATGGGTGGTTTGGGGTTTTTAGTTATATTTAAGTTTCATGTTTCCTGGTCATTTGCATAATATTATGTGGTAGGTTCGAGTCGACTGATGATGCATACCAGTATGTGTTATTTGTACGGTACCTACTCTTGCTATACCACTTGACATAGTCTGGTTGCAAATGTAGTGATGTTTTATAGGTAAAAACAATGGTGATCTCCAACAACCTTTAGTATTCCTTCCTTATGGTGAGAGTTGTGTTATAATTTTCTGTCATACAATTTATCTTCTTATAGTAGCTCTTACAATTTATCTTCTTATAGTAGCTCTTGTACATGTTTAGACTAGTTCCTTGGGAAGTGTTAGTTCGTCTATTTTGTAAATAGCCTCAATTTTTAAATCAATTTATGGTAATTTCATAACTATATGGGGTGTTAGAGTATGTTTTATTTATTTTCTGCATGCCATGATTGATTTGGGGTTTGAGGGTTCTACCGTCTAGGTGTTAGAGTAGGTGCCCCTATGAATCAGTGGGTTAGATTGTGACAATTTTGTATTAGAACTGTAATACCCTATAACTTAAAATATATTTGCGACTCGTAAACATCAATGCATAGGTGCTATATCGGGGGAATATAGTTAAAATATGGTAAATCATATCATGTAACCCTTATATTAAGTCATTTGAAGGGTTAAACAAAAGTTTTAGGCCAAAGAGATCATTAAAGAAAAGGTTCAAGTTGTTCTTTGTGGAGGAATACTTAAAATGATCTCATTTATCATCTGACTTTGAACGAGCATGTCTCGTAATATATAGGGGGTTAGAGGAACTACAACCTACCTAATAAAAGTTATTTGAGTCTAGTTTTTATAAAAATAAATTGCTTGTTAATACAACTCTGAAGTAAAACGTTATGACATTCTACGTCAGACACACCACTGCGTAATTACTGCGGAACATGTGGCACTTTAAAGAAAGTCGGACACGTTTGTTGTTTTTATATTAAGAGTGAGGGATTTATTTTCCCATATACTCCCGAATGTGTAAGGACTGATTTTAAGTTATTTCTTCAAGTCTAGCTCATCTCCAATCCTCCCAAGCTTAAGGTAAGTTGATTTCTTCAAGAATCAAGTGTCTTTCTCTCCATACACCTATAGATATACTTAGCCAAGTGTTTTCTTGAAGGAAAAAATGTGTTGTTCTTGGAGAATAAAAAGGGCGGAGATTGCTCTTCTTGGTCATAGAGGTATGAATTTTATTCTGTCTTCATAAATAGTATTTTAAGAATGGCTTAAGTATAATTTATGGGTATGACTCATGGGACCATGATAGGAAGCCGTGAGTCCTTATTTTACCCATTGTAGTTGATGTTCTTGGTGAGGAAGGAGTTTGCAGAAGGCCGTATTGGCTGTTGTTTTGACTAAATGAGGGGTGGATGGTATTGTATTGGGGTAGTAAGCTGGTTATTATAAAATGGAAGGCTAGATATAGAAAACATGACTTTTATAGTTCTTTAAAGATTGTCGCTAGCCAAATGTTTGATGAAATGTCTAAATTACTTAAGAGTATGTTGTAAATGTTTATATGAGCTCATTTTATTGTCATTGATGACATTAGTTCTCTACCAACTTAAACAATGATCTTTCTAGGGAATTTGATACCATTGACAAATAACTCATTGGATGGTATTCGGAAGCCATTAGTTCGACTTTATATATTAATTTTGGATGATGAAGGGGATTGTTCTTTATGTTTAAAGGATCTGGAAGTAATATTGAACTCGTAGATAATTCATAAGCCCACTTAGAAAGTAGAGAAAGAGAAGGGTGTGGTGATATGCCATTTATCTGTAGTAATTAATGAGTTTGTCGCTTATGAACTATTATTGTATTTCCAGTGTTGTTGTGCTTCTTGATTAGCTTCTTCTAGTACCATTTTATGATGTTATGTTATAGATAAATTTGTTAGCTAATGATCTTGATGACATACCATAAGATAGTAAGTCCTGAAGTAAGGTATGTGAGGCTAAAACCTCTTTCGTCACTATGGCAGACCTTGAAGTCGCATGTTCTACCTATAAATGTAATAAGAGATTATATGATACTTGAAAGCAAGTTATTCCTTTTTTTATAAACCCTCTCATGTTAGAGTCCTACAGTTAAAAGAGTCATAGTACTCTTTTCTGGTCAAGGAAGTCATATATTTCACATAACTATACATGTCTTCAGTTCAAACTCTTAGAAGTTAGCGGGTGTATATGTCACATAAATTTAAAGGAAGCAGTTGGTGACAAACTATTCATAGGTATATAGGTCACATAGATATATGCTTCTTAAGTTAAAGAAAATAATCACAAATTGTATCATGAGTTGTATGATTCATGAGTTAATTATTACAAGTTTTCACATGCATTTGAGGTTATAGCCTATTCTATAGCATTGGATGGATATTTTTAGGACTACTACGTGCGACACTATTTTGTGCACATAATTCAGATAGAGTCCGTTGGAATTTCCCATTGCGGATTCACCTGACTGATACATGCCTGCGAGAAGATCATACTAGAGCCCCTGGGGGCGTACCGTGAGAGACCTTGCTACCCAGACAATGAGATTTCATGCATGTTATTGACAATGGGCAATAGATTCCATACAAGGTTCATTGATTGCAAATGGCAGGCTATCTGTGACTCCCTCACAATTAGTCTTACAAAGAGCAAATAAGCTATACAACGAAGTAAAGATATCAATTAGGAAAATTATAGGAATTATATATATATAAATGAATAAGCCATGTAATTTTAGATGAGGACCCTTGAGATTGGTCACAATTCCAATTTTGGATTATGTCTCCTGCATAAATATGCTTAGATTTGCCTGATATTTGATTCATTTGAGAATTCTTACATGTCTACTTGCTATTCAGTCTGCTCTACATACCAGTGCATGTTTCATATGTACTCACGTCCCTATTTTGTGGTGCTTCATTTGATATATATGTAGGTTCCAGTACTCAACACAACAAGCATTTCTAGTAGACCAGAGACTGCCAGTTTAGTAGTTGGTAAGATCTACCTCTGCCTAGAGCTATCATATATTTAGAGCCTATATTTTTCTATGTATGTATATATGTTAGAATGGGTTTGTGGGGGCCCTGTCCCGACTAGTCATCATATTTTCAAATGCATACTCTTTACAGGCTTCTTAGACTTAGTTTTGGTTCCATGGTAAAGTAGCCCACTGGGCCCTTTTGATCTGTATGTGTTAGTATGTGATCCATTTGCAGTATCGACTCCAGTAGAAGAGTTTATTATAGCTAAAAGAGTTTATTATGGGTTCCTAGTAACAATATGTGGCTGCAACACATTGGAAAATTTGATAGAGTTATAAATGGTTGATTTTGATGTCATTATGGGCATGGATTGACTGTCCTCTTATTATGCTACAGTTGAGTGCCGAGCTAAGATTGCTCGATTCCATTTCCTGGGCGATCAAGTCCTAGAGCGGAGAGATAATGCTATGATGCCTAGAGGAAGTTTTATTTCCTATTATAAGGCACAAAAACTTATAGTGGACGGATGTTTATATCGCCTTATCCAAGTAAGAGACCTTGAAACTGAGAAACAAGTGGCGATCTTCAATCTGTGCCTATTGTGAATGAATATTCCGGTACCCAACCTATATCTATTCCGCCTTATAGAATGGCACCAACATAGTTGAAAGAGCTAAATGAGTAGTTGATAGATTTTCTTGACAAAGGTTTTATGTGCCCCAACATATCACTGTGGGGTTCTCTAGTACTATTTATGCACAAGAAAGATGGAACAATGCGGATGCGTATAGATCACAGACAACTTAATAAAGTGACAATAAAGAACAAATACCCCCTTCCAAGGATATATGATTTATTTGATCAATTTCAAGGAGATAAATTCTTTTGAAAGATTAACTTGCGATCTGGATATCATCAGTTGAAGATTTGAGAAGTAGATATTCCCAGAATAGCCTTCTGGATGAGATATGAACACTTTGAGTTCCTCGTCATGTCGTTTGGACTAACAAATGCTCCATCAACCTTTATGAATATTATGAATAGGGTATTCAAACCCTTACTTGGTATGTACATGATTTTATTTATAGATGACATATTGATATATTCACGTGATGTTGCAAAACATGCAAACCATACAAGAGTTGTCCTACAAACACTCAGAGAGCACTAATTATATACCAAGTTTTCTTAATGTGAGTTTTGGATGAACAATGTGGCTTTTCTTGGCCATGTGGTCTCTAGTGAAGGCATTACAGTAGACTTCCAAAAGATTTAGGTTGTAAAGAGTTGGCCACAACCTAATACTCTAATGGCAGTGCGTAGTTTCTTAAGGTTAGTTGGCTATTACCGAAGATTTTTTGAGGGCTTCTCCTCTATTTCTGCACCACTGACAAAGTTGATGTAGAAGGCAGTGAAGTTCCAGTGCTTCGACGCTTGTGAAAATAAAGCTTCCAAGAGCTTAAAGATAGATTGACTAAGGCCCCCGTATTGACTTTACTAGAGGGTACAAAAGGGTATGTAGTTTATTGTGATGCTTCAGGCATTGGCCTAGGGTGCGCCTTGATGCAACATGGGAAGGTTATAACATACACTTTTCGGTATTTGAAGAATCATGAACAAAACTACCCTACTCATGATTTGGAGCTTAACATAGTGCTATTTGTGCTTATGATTTGGCAGCACTATTTATATGAGGTACATGTTGATATATTTATAGATCATAAAAGTCTGAAATATCTCTTCAAGAAAAAAGACTTGAATTTGAGGCAGAGAAGGTGGTTAGAGTTGTTGAAGGACTATGATGTCAACATTCTCTACCAACCCGGCAAAGCTAATGTGGTAGCAAAAGCTCTTAGTTGACTATCTATGGTCAGCCTAGTACATTTACCGTGTATTCAACATGAAGTAGTATGAGATGTTCACAGATTAGCCAGCCTAGGAGTCTGACTTTTAGAATCTGCAGATGGAGGCATAGTTGTGCAAATACTATCGAATCATCATTAGATGCATTGGCGAAAGAAAAATAGTACGATGATCTTATATTGGTGTAATATTGAGAATAGATTCAAGAACACCAAATCACTATATTTGAGTTAGTAGGAGATGACACCTTGAGATGCCAAGGCAGGCTATGTGTTCCTATATTTGAGTTAGTAGGAGATGACACCTTGAGATGCCAAGGCAGGCTATGTGTTCCTGATATTGAAGGGTTGATGCAGTAAATCATGGATGAAGCATATTGTTCCCGATACTCAATTCATCCACGCTCCACATAGATGTATCACTACCTTAAGGAGGTCTACTGGTGGAATGACAAGAAGAGAAATATCATAGAGTATGTGGCACAATGCTCTAATTGCCAACAAGTTAAAGCAGAACATTAGAGGCTCGGTGGACTAGCTTAGACTATGGATATTACAATATGGAAATGAGAGGCTATTAATATGGATTACAATATAGGTTTGTGTTTCTCTTTTAAGAAACATGATTCCATTTGGGTGATCACTGAACATTTCATGAAATTAGCCCACTTCTTGCCAGTTAAATCAGGCAACACAACTGAAGAGTATGCCAAGATATATATATATATATACATATAAGGAAATTTTTTCGCTCTCATGGGACTCCAATATCTATTATTTTAGATAGGGGAGCCTAAGTGACGATACATTTCTGCATGTCATTCTTGAAGAGTTTGGGCATACAGGTGAACCTTAGCATCAGATTTCACCCATAAATAGACGGCTAAGCCGGACACACTATTCAAAAGCTAGAAGATAAATTGAGAGCACATGTTCTAGACTTAAAAGGCAATTGGGATGATCATATGCCCTTGATAGAATTTTCCAATAATAATAACTATCATTCCAGGACTGGCATGACTCTATTTGAAGCTCTTTATGGGCATCGGTGAAGATTTCCTATTGGTTGGTTTGAAATAGGTGAAACTCGAATATTAGGAGCAAACCTTGATTAGTAAGTTGTTGAAAAAGTAAAGTTGATAGAAGAGTGATGACGACTGATCAGTGCCGGTAAAAATCATTTGTAGATGTACGCCATAAAGACATAGAGTTCCAGGTTAATGACAAGGTATTCTTAAAGGTATCACCTATAAAGGGCGTTATACGATTTGGGAGAAAAGGTAAGTTGAGTCCCTTGTATGTTGGTTCATTCAAAGTTACACATAAAATTGACCAGGTAACCTATGGGGTAAATTTTCCTCGAGTTTTCGCTATAGTACATCCAGTCTTTCATGTGTTAATGTCACACAAATTCTTGGGAGATCCTTTACAGGTTATTCCTATAGAATGTATGGAACTATCAGAAGACTAAACCGACTTGTCAGGAAGTTGGGGACCAAAGACAGAGAATCAATCAAGGTACTATGGAGAAGTCAGAATGTAGAACAAGTCACTTGGGAAGCAGAGACTGACATAAAAGTCAAGTATCCCCACTTAATTCAGTAGCCACCCAAAGGTTCTTAAAGTCATAACTACTTTCATTTAAGTATTAGGTTTACCCGTACTTTGCAGTACTACTTAATTATATGTTATATGTTTAGGTACTTGATACGAACACCACATGTTCCTCAGAGTTGATACGAACACCACATGTTCCTCTGGTTAGGTGACAGGTTTTGGATAGGTATTTTTACAAAACAAACTCTACCAAAAATATTGTAAGATAAGAGAGTTTGAACCATCTTAAGGTGCAACCTTCATTTGAGGACGAATGATCCTAAGGGGGTATAATATAATACCTCGTAACTTAAAATACATTTGTGACTCGTAAACACCAATGCATAGGTGTGATATCGGGGGAATATAGTTGAAAATAGTTGGGAAAACCATATAACCCTTATATCAAGTTATTAGAAGGGTTAAACAATATAACCCTTATATCAAGTTATTAGAAGGGTTAAACAAAAGTTTTAGGCCAAAGAGATCATTAAAGAAAAGGTTCAAGTTTAACGGTTCATTACGGAGGAATACTTCAAATGATCTTATTTATCAACAAATTTTGAACAAGCATATATCCTAATATATAGAGAGTTAAAGGACCTACAACCTATTAAATGAAAGGTATTTGAGTTTCATTTCTAGAAAAACAAACTACTTATTAATACATCTTCGGATTAAGAAGTTATGAATATTCTACAACAGATACACGCACTGCCCAATCACTATGGGAAATGTGGCACTTTAGAGAAAGTTGGCCAAACTTGTTTTTTTTTTATATTAGGATTTAGGGATTTCATTTCCCATATACTCTAGAAAGTGTAAGTAGTGGTTTTAAGTTATGTTTTCAAGCCTTTCTCATCTCCAATCCTTCCAAGCTTAAGGTAAGTTGATTTCTTCAAGAATAAAGTCTCTTTCTTTCCATAGACTTATCAATATACTTAGCCAAGTGTTTTATTTAAGGAAAAACGTGTTGCTCTTAAAGATTTAAAATGGAAAGGATTGCTTTTCTTGGTCATAGAGGTATGAATCCTCTTCTATCTCCATAAATAGTATATTAAGAATGGTTTAGGATATAATTTACAAGTAGGACTCACGGGATGGTGATTGGAAGCAGTGAGTTCATGTTTTACCCATTGTATTTGATGTTTTGATGTTCTTGGTGAGGAGGGAGTTTGTAGAAGGTTGTGTTGGCTATTATTTTAACTAAATGAGGGGTGGGTTGTATTGTATTGGGGCAGTAAGCTGGTTACAATAAAATGGAAGGTTAGGTATAGAAACTGTGACTTTTGTAGTTCTTGAAAGCTTGTCGCTCAAAAAATATTTGATGAAATTCCTAAATTACTTAAGAATATTTTGAAACTGTTTATATGAGCAGCTGTTATTTTCATTGATGGTAGTAGTTCTCTACCAACTTAACTATGAGCTTATAAGAATTTGACGTCGTTAACAAAGAACTCACTGGATGGTGTTCGGAAGCCATGAGTTTAAACTTTATATGTTCAATTTTGATGATTAAGGGGATGGTCTTTATGTTTAAAGGATTTGGAAGTAATATTGTGTCACGCCCCAACTCAAGGGGCACAACTGGCTCATAATGCCAAAACTCAGGCCCGAACCGACCCTGCTGAACCATTTGCTAGTAGCGCATAACAGACACACGCAATCAAGAAAACAAACAAGTATATCTCGGCATAAAACTAAGCCCTCGGCCGACAAGGCCCATGTCAACAGATCTAAAAAAGAAACAGAAACTCCCAAGAGTTCATATAAAGAAATAACCAACAAGCACAGAAATCCTGATTAGGCCGTCGAGGCCACCATGATCTCTATACAAAAACTGAAAGCATGTATATATGAAGAAAATACATCAAACAACCACAAGCTTCAGCAAACCAACAAAACTAGGCCAGCATGGCCATAACGTAGTTGTACACCCCACACACTAGTCTAAAAACCTCTAAGAGTAGTAAAGATTGGCGGGACAGACCACAACCTACCCATAAAAATATATACAACAAAAGCTAACAAACCTCCAAACTCTGGCAGCTCCGGAGGAAAGAGGCTAGCCAAGCGGATAGAAGTCAATCCTGCTGCTGAGGAGGTCTACTGGGTCATCTGTTGGGACCTGCATGCATGAATGTAGCGCCCCCAGGCAATGGGGCTTCAGTATAAAATAATGTACAGAGTATAAAAGACTATAGACTAAATGAGCAAGTATCATAATATACTCAAAGCAATCAGGTAAGAAATAAACATTTAGATAGGCATGCTAACCCACTACTGAATCTAAAAATACAAAAATGATCAAACAACAACCTAACCAAGCCCCCATAAGCTCGGCAGGTACAAACAACATACCACCTACCTAGGCCTCCATAAACCGAGAAGGTGCCAAATCAATCTACATACCCCTATCGGTAACCCCTTGTCTTTGTAATAAGTGACATAGCACTTTTAGGCAATAATATATCCCCGTAGGCAGCGCATAACACTCTTTTGCATCAACATAGCCCTGTAGGAAACACATAGCCCTCTTTTGCATCAACATAGCCCTGTAGGCAACACATAGCCCTATTTTGCATCAACATAGCCCTGTAGGCAATACATAACCCTCTTTGGCATCAAAATAGCCCCCATAGGCAATACCTAACACTCTTTGGCATCAATATAGCCCCGTGGGCAACACATAGACCTCTTTGGCAATAACATAGTCCTATTAGACAACATCATAGCCCCCATAGGAAGTTTATAGCTCAATAGCTAACCACAATAGCCCCAAGGGAGACTACCAACAATTGAATAGGCTGAAGTCGAGCAATTTAGCTGTACACAATATATATATGAATAGTCACCAAGTCATTCCTAACTTGGGATCATTCTTAACAGATTATGAGTCCCTAAAATGAGGGTTTTGTAACACCCCGTATCTGAAACAGACCAAAAATGCAGATTTTGAGAAGTTGCAGGTGCAACCCACGGTTGCCATCCACGGACCGTAGCTCAGACCATGGCCCGTGCTGGTGGTCCGTGGTTCACCACTGCAACCCCTCCCCAAACCAGCTCAGAAAATTGGCTAAGTCTCGACTCACGGACAGACCCACGGTCCGTAGATCAGACCACGGTCCGTGGTCTATGTCCGTGGATCAAGACTTC
>JAJOOR010015716.1:0-26534 GCA_036250505.1 Solanum acaule | reverse complement strand
TTAGAACAATACCTTTTTAAAAGTTTTAATACCATATATAGTTATTAGAAATAAAATAAAATATACCCACTTCTTAATTTAACTAAAATTAATATTTATGAAAACGCCCCTTGCCTACATGGACCTACCAAATAAAACTAAGGCAAAGTCCAATTTTTTTGGAAAATTTCATAACTCCAATTTATGCTTAAACTTTAAAAATTCATACATTAGGCTCTAGTTTCACCTATCTATTTTTAGGGTCGCTATAATGGAGTTCCCAATTCTTCTATTTCTAAATGTAGAACTCCCCAATTGAGTTAGAGTTTTCTTCAATTATCATGGGTTCTTGTCATTATTGATTTAAATGATTGAATTATGATCTCTTATGCATGAATTGATGAAATACTATGATTTTATGATAATTTACCCATGAACTCATGTAATCCCCATGTTTTCAAGTTATGAGTCATATGATGTGGAATTTTGATCTCCAAGGAAGAGTTTCATGAAATTAAGCATGTATTGTAGGCTTTACATGCATTTATGATGAAATCCATATGTAACCCATGTTTTCTAAGTGTTGATGATTGAAAGTGGGTTTTGAACCTCAAGAGGTAAATTATGGACTTATGCATTCTCTTATGAAATTTATGCAATGTTTTATGGGTGCTTTGAGAGTAAAGTACCAATGATGATGTTGTGTTGTGAAAGAATATTCTCATAAACACATACTAGTATGATGTGAAAGGTTTTCTCACATAGAAAAGATTCTTAGGTTGAAAGGTTTTCTCACCTAATTGAATCAAAGAGTAAGAGCTATCCTAATGAACTAGCTTGGATTGGTTGTCCAAGGGTACCTTTCCATGAGTAATGAAATCAAGAAAGAAATTACTATTCCGTGGGATTTATGCTTAGCACCGAGAAGATATTGATGATGAGATGGAAGCTCTCCCATTAGTAGAGGCAGGGTTTCTAGTAGCAATCTCCTTATCCCTTAACTATGTGCCCCATAGGTTGATTAGCTAGTGGATCCACTTAAGCTAGATGTTCATGGTTCTACCTTGGCAAGTAGGACAACCCTTTTCGGTGTGGGAGACACCGGGAGATCATATTATAGCTCACATGGTCTCTATGTCGGTTAAGGTTAATTCTCCACATTAATAATGAACTAAGGTTACTTCAAGAAGTATCGCATATGAGTTCAGAGGTTTTAAAGATGAAGTTATCTTACATTGACCATGATTTTATGACTTTTGTTTTCTAGCTCTTTTATATCATGTTCTAGCTTGGTCAATTGCATGCCATGAAATGAAATGTCCCTTTTAGCACCATTTAAATGTTTAATGCATGACTATCATATTTGGTACATTATTTTATACTAACACATACTCTTGCCTACATTTTCCCAAATGTAGGGTCCAACAGTTAGGGTCATCAGTAAGGTTGACTTGAGATATTTCTGAGTTTCAGTGAGCCCTCATGCTTCGAGGATAGATTTTCATTGTTGTAGTTCCTTTTCACATATTTATCTTTCGGACATGATGTATGTGCTAGGCCCAATTTCATTCTATTGTATTAGATGGCTATGATGAGACAAGTGTTTTAGACTTCCGCTTTTCTTTATAAAATGATTTTGGACTTGGACTATTGTTTTACTCTTATTGTTCTATTTCTTATGTTAAGAGAGCTAAGTGGCTTGTATGGAGTCCTTCGGAATTCTATACGCCATGTTACATCTAGGGGGTACCCCTGGGTCATGACAGTTTTAAGAGCTTTATATATTGCATCTCTTATTGTTGCTTTCACATTTGTGTTGAGATGAGGTGATGTTGTCTTCCCAGAGTATCATTTTAGTTGCTTATGTTTCAGCTTTCCCCTTACATTCTCGTACATTCAATGTACTGACATCATTCCACCTGAATCTTATTTATGATGCAGATACAGGTGTTCAGGGTCATCAATAGGTAATTCGTTGATCCCATTGCATTCCAGCTAGCTTTGATGAGCCTCTTTGCTTTCTAGAGTACTTCACATTATTGTTTTGTTCATGTTAGGTTGTCAGGGGTCTTGTCCTGATATCCATCATATTATTTAGAGGCTTCATAGACAGTAGTAATTGAGGAGTCTTTTGCCATTTCCCTTGTTAATTTTTTAAAGACTTTGAGTTGTTTGTTTTGTTCATTTAGATACTTTCAGACATCTATTAAGTTAATCGGTTATTGAGACCTTATGAGTTAATCTTTGCAATTGAGCTCCTATTTTACTTGAGTGACTCTTCTGCTAAATAGTCAAGCAAGCCAAGGGTTCACTTGGGGACCAACGATGGTTCTCGAGTGCCGGCCATGTCCAGGTGTAGGATCGGGGCGTGACAAAGTCTCTTTTTATTTTTATGTATTTGGACATGCTTTCTTAATATTTATTTATGTATGTATTATCATTCTCCAAGAAAGTATAATTAAAAAAGACTTTGTAATAATGAACAATGTGTTGTTAGTATGTGATTGTTCTCTTTAATAGTCAATTTGTGGAATATAATATAGTTTGATTACAATATTTGTTAGATTTCAAGAGATGATTATTATTTATTGTTATTACAATTGAAAAATAATTTACAGATGTATTACATATAGTTTAGATTTCTTTCTTTCTTTTGGTATAATCACTTTCAATTGGTATGATATTTTTTGTATTCATAATTATATTTTTGTTCAATTGGTAGCATATGATGAAGAGTTTGACATATGGAGCACAAAATATGACGGCGAATCTACTTGTAAAGAAAGATGGTAGAAGAAAATCATTTTTGAAGCATAATTAAGGATTATTTTTGTTAGAATATTTTTTTTTACTTTGACTTGTATAAGTAAGGTAGCTACTTTTGCTAGATTTTTTTTAAACTTTAGTTTGTATAAGTAACTTAACTACATGTGTTGACAATGCTACTCATTTGGTTCTTTACTATTCTATTTTTTTTTTGTCATGAAGCACAATTAATATAACTATCTTAATTCAAAAAAAAAATTATGATGATCACGAGCTTCATTTTATTATGCTTGTAAGAAATTAATTAAAAATAAAATGTTAATTTTATGATGTCTTTTTTAAATGTAAAAATCTGTTTTCGTCACTCTTTTTTTTGTTTGAAATATATTTAATTTTTTATGCAGTCACCAATTATTTTATTTTTTGTTTATTATTGTATTTCTATGTATTATTTTCACATTTA
Source organism: Solanum acaule (assembly GCA_036250505.1). NCBI lineage: Eukaryota > Viridiplantae > Streptophyta > Magnoliopsida > Solanales > Solanaceae > Solanum > Solanum acaule. The sequence goes on along the minus strand of JAJOOR010015716.1, from coordinate 23,326 downwards.
TTTATTTATTTTTAAAAATAAAATCAATGCAGATTATTAATACAGTTAATGTCTAATAAAATTCATAACTCACGTCTCTTCATTTAACTTGTAACTTCTACTCTTAAATATTGTTATAACTTTTTCATGTTTCTTTTTCATAATTTTTATAAATATTTAATTAATATTTAAAAACTATAAAAAAAATTAATAATAAAGACACAATGAAGAACTTCAAAAGTTTTTTTTTACTAAATTAGAGTTTGTATAGAGGATTGTAAAAAATATGTAATACAATATATTGTTATTTCATGATATGATCTCTTATTTCATTACTTCACCACGGTAAATATTTTATTCTAATATATACATATAAATAGTTTGCACTTAAAAAATGTAAAAAAATCATTTTTTTTAAAAAAGTTGAAAAAGTGTATCATAGATGAAGAGAATATCAACATCGTCTATGTATCTGATACTAACATGAATATAAATGTTATTGTCAAATAAACATTTCTTATAGCTGCGCGAAGCAATTTCACTACTTTTGAAATATACTTAAATAAAAGGGTTATTTTTATAATTAAATTTACTTAATTTATTCTTTATGCACGGTACAAATATGTAAAGCACGAAAATAAAGTTAAATACCTAAACTACCACTCTAGCAGCTGGTTAAGATTAAGGACAAATTTGATACATTTTAATGAGAATTGGGTTTTTTTGGTAAATTTTAAATAAAGTATCATCTTAGAATCTGATTGTACAATTAAACATAAGCAACACATAAATGAAAAACCACAAATATCCCTAACTCTAGTTAATCAGGGAGTTCAACTCTCCTTTATATATGTAGTAAAGTAAAGTAATATATATATATATATATATATATATATATATATATATCAAAGCAAGGGCAAAAGCACGAAAGGTTAACAAGTAGCTACTTAATACCATGTCACTTTGCAGTTTTAAAACAACACTAAAAAAAAGAAAAGAAATTAATAGATTTTAAAATAACTATTTAAATAGAAAAAAATAATACCAATAAACGAAAAAAAGAAAAGAAAAAGTAAGATACACAGGAAAGAAACACCAACTAACTTAATCTACCCCTAAAATTTCTCACCAACTTATTTAACTTCTTAAATTCCCCAAAACTCAACAATATTCTTCAATAAATTAAACAAAGTAATTTAATTTTATTTATTTATCTCAATGGGAAAATACTTATTCGTAATAGATAAAAATTGTCAAGGCTACAACGATCCCATCAACACATTGAAAGATAAGTCTTTGCATATTTCTTTACTATTTTTGTTATTTTTATTTTGACTATTGTCCTTGAAATTAAAGTAGTAGACCTCAAGTAACTGCACTAATTTTTAATTTTTTTGTTTGAATCGTATTATTAATATAAGTGTCACGCCCCGAGCCTACACCCTGGGCAAGCTTGGCACTCGAGAACCATTTCTGGCCCCAAGCAAACCCTTTGCTTGACTAGACTCTCTCCGCGGAAGACTCTAAGCATGATTACAATGATCAAATGTACTTATAAAACAACTGTCTCAAATTAAACTCAAAACGTTTAAGGATAAAACATTCAACTAGCCATAGATGAAAACTCAAGTCTTAACATAAGAAATAACAATGTAAAGACAACTGAACTACTAACTGTCTATGAAGCCTCTAAAACAAGGAGGGATGTCGGGACAAGACCCCGATCATCCTAATAACTAAAGTCCTAAAACAATGAAAAAAGAGTCCTCCGGAAAGCAAGAAGGCTCACCAACTGACTCTGAGTGCTCAACTGGATCAACGAGGCGCTGGATGCTGATCCTGGTTACCTGTGTCTGCATCATAAAATGATGTAGGCCAAATGACATTAGTACATTGAATGTACGAGTATGCGAGGGGAATACTAAACAAGACATAAGCTTGAAAGGAATATGAAAAGAACACCAACCTTGGCTTTACTCAACTCATGAATAACCCAACTCAAATGCAAAGTAAACAACAATAATGGTGCAGTTATATAAATCATTTAAAACAAGAGGTAGCAACTTATTTTGTTAAAGAAATACTGTAACAACTTAGTTTACATATAAAGTAATATAATATTGTGAAAGTTTCTCTAACCGACAACCACCACTATGAGCCTAAGTGATGATACAACGTCTTGCCCACGCTGCCAGAACTATCCTATACTTTGCCGTCATATTGAACACCTTAACTAAGTGGATCCACTGGTCTATGCTTAATAGCACTAAGGAATCATCTATAAAGTATGATCCTTTCTACCTATGATATCTACATGGTTTATGGAGACTTGAGTTATTATGAACTCGCGTCCCCATATCAGTGCTCAATACTACTCCCAAAATATATTCAGCTCATATGTTTTTAAAACAAAAATCTTTCTTTTGTTTAAGAAAATTACTCAAAACTTAGCTTAGAAGCTCTCTTGGAAATCGGTGTTCTCTTTCTTTCTCAAATGTGAAAACATTTTAACTCTTGGGAATACTTAGTTCCCGTATAATCTTTGAAGAAATGAACTCTACTCTTACTCGTTACTCAACTCAAAACTTAAGCCTTGAAACAAAGTTAAACCGTTTGTAAAATACTTGAAAACCTCTATGAACTTCTCTTGACTTGACTCTTAACTTTCCTTGAATTGAATTTATGGATTCAAGGATTGTGATTTGTGATAGGAAAGATCTTATGATGTTTAGGAGTGTTTTTAGATAGTTAAAAATGAGAAACGATCAAGAAATCACTGTCTGGAAACAAGTCCGTGAGATGCATTTAAACATTTGATCGCAATTTTTTTTTGAAATAAAGGAGTTCGCGTCTTCTCCGTGATGCGGAGGTGATTTTTGTGCATTGGGGGAGCAAGTCCACGACGCGGACTTGCGTGCCAAAACCTGCTCGACTTTTTCCTTCTTCGTTTTGTCACCCCAATTCACCTAAATCCGATTCTTTTTCTCAATCTCTCTTTATATTCAATTACCCAGTATATATACACAAGAATATAACTTAAAACAACTCTTAAATCGACACGATTCCATCAAGAACTCCACAATCCCATCAAATCTCAAGAACTAAAGAAAACTTCAAGAACATAATTCAAGAACAACATACTTTCAACTTTTTAGAAACGAATTTCGCTGAAACAAACATGATTGGCACATGGGTGAACGAACCCAACGCTATGAAAGTCTCATATACCTCGTAGGATTGAATCCTTGGCCAACTCAACAACCAAAATCGCAAGAACTTGACGAATCTTAAACTTCTCTTCTCCTTTCTCCTCTTTTCTCTTCTCTCAAAGCCCTAGCGTATTTCTTAATTATGTAAACTGAACTAACTCAGTTTAGACCCCACATAACTTACTAAAATCGAAATAATTTAATTGGGTAGTTAAAAAACCATTATACCCTTCCAAAATCCGGTTTACACTTTCCTTATTTAGATAGCCTGACTTCAAATGGGCATATCTCTTTCATACGAGCTCGAAATTGAGAAAACTCGGCAGCGTTGGAAAGATAATTCAAAGATCTTTCCTAAGATATCTAGTAGAACACCTAACTCATCCTGAGCTAGGAGTTATGGTTGTTTAAAGTTGACCCAAAACTCAAAATTAACATAACCAATTTTCCAGATTTTTAATTCTTTGCAAAAATGACTATTTCTAATTCTAGATCTTTCTAGTTATTTCAAATAGAGAGATGTTACAATATCTCTCCCTTGGGAACATTCGTCCTCGAATGAGATTACTCTTAATAGGCTAATGGTGTAACATCAATCATTCAGTTCCAACACCCAACAAACAAATCTAACACATCAAGTATATGAATCAAAAAGTACTAAGAAGAGTATTAGTACCTAGGTCTGGAATTTCTCCAGGCTCAAAGAGATGTGGATATATCTTATTCATATCTTCCTCACCTTCCCAAGTAGCTTACAACAAACTGGTTCCTCCAAAGAACTTTGACTGATGCTACTTCCTTAATCCTCAACTTGCGAACTTGGCGATCTAGAATCTGAACCGAAATCTCTCATAAGATAAGCTATCCTTGATACCGATATCTTCAGTTGGTATGATAAGTGAAGGATCTCCCATGCACTTCTTCAACAAGGAAATATGAAATACTGGATGAAACACTGCTAACTCTTGTGGTAGCTCTAACTCATAAGCTACATTGCCAATCCTCTTGGATATTCTGTAAGGATCAATATACCGGGGACTAAGTTTCCCTTTCTTACCAAACCTCATAACACCCTTCATGGGTGAAACTTTCAAGTAGACCTAATTATCTACTTCGAACTCTAACTTCCTTATCCTAATATCAGTGTAGGATTTCTGACGACTCTGCGCTGTTTTCAACCTTTCTTGAATCACTTTCAGTTTCTCCATAAAGAGCTTCATAAGGAGCCATTTGCTACAGTGGTAACTATTGTTGTAATCAAACTCAATGAGAGGTATGTGATTATTCCAATTACCCTTGAAATCAATCACACAGGCCCTCAACATATCTTCTAAAGTCTGAATAGTGCGCTCTGCTTGCCCATCTGTCCGAGGATGAAAGGCAGTACTTAAGTTCACCTTTGAACCCAAGCCATTTTGGAAAGATTTCCAGAACTGTATAGTAAATTGCGCACCTCTGTCTGAAATAATCGAAACTGGCACCCCATGAAGTCTAACTACCTCTTGAATACACAACTTAGCATAATCCTCTGCTATATGGGTAGTCTTTACCGACAAAAAGTGGGCTGATTTTGTCATTCTATCAACAATCACCCAAATAGAATCATGTTGCCTGCGAGACCTTGGTAAACTTGTGATGAAATCCATATTAATTATCTCCCACTTCCATTCTGGAAGTTCTATATTTTAAGCCAAACCATCGGGCCTTTAGTGCTCTACTTTAATTTGTTGGCAGTACACTTCCCAACAAACTCTGCAATGTCCTCTTCATACTACTTCACCAATAAGCCTCTCTCAAGTCATGATACATTTTTGTGGAACCCGGATGAATGAAATATCTGGAGCTATGAGCTTCTTCCATGATCCTTTCTTGGAGATCATCCACCTTTGGTACACACAACCTACCTTGATACCTCAATACACAATCTCCCTCTTGTTCAAAAGCCATTACTTTTTGCTTATGAACATTCGCCTTCAATTGAAGCAAAACATGATCTTGGTCTTGCTTCTCTTTTACTTCTGACACTAATGATGATTCAGCCCCATTCATCACCTCTACTCCTCCTTCTATGGAATTCATTAGTCGAACTCCTACGCGTGTAAGTCTGTGCACATCTTTTGCTAACTCTCTCTTGTCTTCCTCAAAATGGGCGGTACTACCCATGGACGAAATGCTCAAGGCATCCGCAACAACATTAACCTTACCTGGGTGATAAAGAATACTCATGTCATAATCTTTGAGTAACTCCAACCATCTCCTTTGTCTGAGATTGAGCTCCTTCTAATTAAATACATACTGAAGACTCTTGTGATTGGTGAACACATCTACATGAACACCATAAAGATAATGGCGCCATATTTTTAAAGCAAATACTACAGCAGCCAATTATAGATCATGGGTTGGGTAATTCCTCTCATGAACTTTCAACTGTCTGGAGGTATAAGCTATAACCTTGCCATTCTGCATCAACACACAACCCAAACCAACTCTAGACGCATCACAATACACAACAAAAGCTTGAGTACCTTCTGGTAAAGTCAAAACTGGGGCAGTAGTCAACCTCTTTTTCAATTCCTAAAAGCTTTTCTCACAAGCTTCAGACCATTGAAACTTCACTGTTTTCTGAGTCAACTTGGTCAAAGGGGATGAAATAGATGAAAACCCCTCTACGAACCTTCTATAATAGCCGGCCAAACCTAAGAAACTCCTAATATCAGTTGGAGATGTGGGTCTAGGCCAATTCTGCACTGCCTCTATTTTCTGGGTACCAACTTTAATTCCCTCTCCAGACACAATGTGGCCTAAGAATGCCATAGACTCAAGCCAAAACTCACACTTAGAGAACTTGGCATACAAATCTCTATCCTTTAGAGTTTGGAGAACTATTCTGAGATGACTAGCATGATCTCCTTCATTCCTCGAATAGATTAGTATGTCATCAATGAATACGATAACAAACATATCTAAATAAGGCTTGAATACTCTATTCATAAGGTCCATGAACGCTGCAGGAGCATTGGTCAAACCAAAGAACATAACTAGGAACTCATAATGATCATAACGGGTCCTGAATGCTGTCTTTGGAATGTCACATTCCCTTACCCTCAACTGATGGTAGCTTGATTTGAGGTCTATCTTAGAGAAACAGGTGGCACCCTGAAGCTGATTGAAAAGATCATCAATTCTCGAAAGAGGATACTTATTCTTGATGGTAACCTTGTTCAATTGGAGATAATCTATACACATTCTAAGGGAACCATCCTTCTTCCTCACAAATAAGATTGGAGCGCCCCAAGGTGAGACACTTGTTCGAATGAAACCCTTATCTAGGATATTTTTCAACTGCTCGTTCAACTCTTTTAACTCTGCTGGTGCCATTCTATATGGTGGAATAAAAGTAGGACGAGTATCGAGAAGAATATCTATACCAAAGTATATATCTCTCTCGGAAGGGACTCCGGGTAGATCATCAACAAAGACTTCTGGAAACTCACTCACAATTGGAATTGACTCAATAAGAGGTGTCTCAATAGTAGATTCATTAACTCGGACTAAGTGATAGACACAACCCTTGGAAACTAACTTTCTCGCCTTAAGGTGAGAAATGAAATGACCCTTAGGCATTGCTGAACTTCTACTCCACTCTATAACTGGCTCATTGGGAATTTGGAACCTAACATGAAGGATTAGATTCAAGGGTTTCCACAATTCATAGCTTGCCTATTTCTCTACTGGCACTGCCCCTCATCTGCCATTTGTTAAATCTATCTATGAGGTATAGCTTGGAATTTCAGCAGATACTTCTGAAGAGTATGTTTCCTGAACTTTGATGTTCTTATTAACTAAATCAAGTTACAATTGTTGCAGCATTATCTTGTATAAATGACACGTAATTGGTTTAGTGTTATGGAGTTTCTCTGATTTATAAAAGAATAACAAATATCAAGTTTTTGTACAAAAAAATTCGCAGCCTCTAATTTAGAGGAGAAGGGTAGTGAAGAGGGCACCTTCTCAAACCCTGTGCTGCTGGCCTTCGGAAATTTTGCATTTATCAAAAACAAGTTCGCACTAGCTGCTGTCATATAAATCACTACATATAAAGTGCTGAATTTCTAAAGTTGATGATCCCTCTCTTGCTGTATTTTAAAAGTGCCTAGCTAATGTAGGGGGAGAAAGAAATTTGCTATTATTTGGAGATTTCCACTAAGGCCTAATTTGCATGTGTAGAACTGAATTGATGATTCCAAAGTTTCATTTATCACTTTTCTGATCACTGGAAAATTATTTAATGTAATAGCTAGGTATTTTCTAAAAGTGATTGACGGCTCAACTCATTATCTAGCTTACTTTTGGTATTGTTATCTTTCTGTTACTAGTAGTCTTGTGATTTGTGAGTATTCTCAACTTCCCCCTGTAGTCATGGCAAAATGGCCTTCACTTTTCTATTTCTGAGGTCAAGTGTTCAATTATAGTGTCATGTTTTTTCTGTTGGTTAGGCCCCCCTAAGGAACACAGGCTTACTTGCTTGCATACACCCTCCATTGCATTTGATTGACAGGAAAGCTAGGAGGATAAGTGATTTTTAATTTATTGGCTCTTTGTGCTTTTCAATTAAGTGACTAACAGGAAAGTTCTAGACTACATTTGGTATCTTTCCCACAGAAAAGGTCTCCCAGAAAGTAAACTTTCAAAACTAAAGAGGAGAAAGAGAAAAATTGTAGACTAACTACTCACTGTATTTGTATTTAATTATGTGATTTTTAATTTATTGGTCTTTGTGTTTTTAATTAAGTGATGACTAGCAGGAAGGTTCTAGACTGCATTTGGTATCTATCCCACAGAAAAGGTCTCCCAGAAAGTAAACTTTCAAAACTAAGGAGCAGAAAGAGAAAAATTGTAGAGTAACTACTCACTGTATTTGTATTTGATTATGTGAGAAATACAATAGAGAAAATTATTAAGATGCATTGACTACATTATTACATTGAGCCCTATTTATAGACACTACATAATAGTCCTTTCTATGTAGGAGACTATACAATTCTATTCCTATTGCTATTCTAACAATCCCTCTCAAATTGGTGCATATAAGTCATATGTACCGAGCTTGTTATAGATGTAACTTATACGAGAACCAGTGAGAGACTTGGTGAAAATATTTGCAAGTTGATCAGTTGACTTCACAAATTTTGTAATAATATATCCCGAGAGTATCTTTTCTTTTTGGACGAAGTGACTGTCAACAATGTGCTTAGTCCTCTCATGAAATGCAAGATTTAATGCTATATGAAGGGCCACTTGATATCACACAAATGTTCCATCTAATTGATTTCTCCAAATTTAATTCCCTAAGCAACTGTTTGATCCAAACTAGCTCACAAGTTCCTACAACCATTGTTTGATATTCTGCTTCTGCACTAGATCGAGCAATCACATTATGCTTCTTTTTTCCCGGATACCAAATTCCTTCTATTAAAACGTAATATCCAGATGTAGAACATCTATTTGAAGGTGACCTTGCCATCAACATTTGTATATTCAACGCTCTAATCATGACCTTGATCCTCAAAGAGTAGTCCTTTGCTTGGAGCTAACTTTATTTATTGTCAAATGCGGACAACTGCATCCCAATGATTGTCATAGAGGAGAATTCGTAAACTCACTTACACCACTCACAAGAACAAAAATGTCAAGTTTAGTTAGAGTGAGATAATTCATCTAACCAACTAGCTGCCTATATCTACCAAGACCACTGAGTGGCTTCTCTTGTCCTGACAATAGTTTAGCATCCGATCTATAGGAATGCCACTGGGTTACATCCTATTGTTCCCATTTCCTCAACTGTGACTGCATAAACCTAACGACAACCAATAGTAGATTTACTTAAAAGAAGAGGAACAAGCTCCCAAGTACCACTTGTATATAAAGCAAACATCTCATTAATCATAGCCTATCGCTATCTTGGATGAGAAGTGCTTCACCAGTAAATTTAGAGGTAGAACAAAGGACAAAGATGACTCAAAGGCATATTGGGGTGATGATAGAAGATGGTTAGTTTAGAAAGTATAATGGGGGTTAATATTACGAGTGGACAATATGCCTTTCTGATGTGCAATCAGTTGATTAAGAGGAGACAAGTCGCAGTAGGTTCAGGGTTTTGTGTAGGGTGTGAATCATCTAGACCTGATGTTGGATGTGAACAATGATGATAAGTCAGGAGTGGTGGTACTATGGCTTGAAATGTAACAGTAGATTCCTTGAAGTCAATATAGGTAAGGCCTCAGAGATATTAGGACGATAAGAAGAAGATGCAAAGTAAGGTGGAGACAAAAAAATGTGACATCACATTACATTAGGTAATGAGGAAGATTACGTTAATAGAAATGATTACCTTTTTGAACCCAAGAATAATCAAGAAAGACATGTTGAGGTCTAATTTATCTTTCTTGGGGTAAAGTTATGAACAAAACATGTGCTCCCATTAACATTAGGGGAAAAAGAGTACAGAGGTGGCTGAGGAAACAATAATGAATAAGGAATTTGGTTCTTAATGGAAGATGAGGGCATCCGATCAATTAAGTAGCAAGATGTGAGAACTGTGTCGCCCCGAAAATGCAGCGGAACATGAGATTGGATGAGAAGAGTGTGAGAAGTCTTAATGAGGTAGTGAAAAGTGACAAACGAACAATGGCGATATTTCAGGTAGAAAAAGTAAACAACTAATAGTTGAGGTGGCCCCCAAGGCCTAGCTGAAGTGGCAAAAGGTGGAGAATTTGTGGCTTAGGTCGCAGGTTCAAGCCTCGCACCATGCAAAGCGAAGCCCGATATTTAAGTGGAGAAGGGTAGAGGGGCGGGCCCATTATCCATCGAGTTTAGAAGGCTGTGATTGGTCCAAAATGCGGGCCACAGACGAATTTCTTGGTTATCAAAAAAAATAAAAATAGTTGAGGTGTGTTTCGATGAACATTTGGTGATAGTTTAGGTAGGAAATTCTGAAACCTGATAGTTCAGGTATGAAACTCAAAAAATCAAGATACTTTAGGTGTGTTTTTGATGCTTAACTCTTTATATTTTGAATCCTCATAGCAAAAGTACCGGCTCGGCCACTTATCACACGTTTTGAAAACTTTATAGCAACATATTAGAACTCATTCATCAAAATTTTAAAAAATCAATCAACAATTGTTTCCCTTAAGTAAATCCCCAAAATCAAAATTAATGTAACATTGAGCAAAAGAAAAGAAATTGGGTATAAATAAAATGAGAATATGCCCGACATCATCACAATAGAGGCTGTTTATAAGGACATCGCCACGGATATTCAAGAAGTATATATCTTTGGGCCCATCACTGGCATGGCTACTAATTAGCATGTGATCCAATTTTACAATAATAGATATTAATCCAAAAAAAAGTTGATCGATTAAATCAGATTAAAATGAGATTTTGTTTTTAAAAAAAAAACAATGAGATTTCTAAGGGTTTTCAGTGCTTTGGAAGAAAAAAACTGAGAATAGATGAAATAAAACTGTTGAGATCTTTATTTGTGATTTTTGAATTTGTGTATTAGGAAAATTTAAAAGTACTCATCCCCATATTATTATTATTTTTGATAACCGAGAAATCCGTCTGTTACCCGCCCTTTGGACCAATCACAGCCTTCTAATTCGGTGGATAATGGGCCCTCCCCTCTACCCTTCTCCACTTAAATACCAGGCTTCGCTTTGCATGGTGTGGGGCTTGAACCTGTGACCTAAGCCACAAGTCCTCCACCTTTTGCCACTTGAGCTAGACCTTGGGGGCACTCATCCCCATATTTTATAGTTCATTTTCTCACTATGGAACATTACCATGGAGTGGTAAGTAATTATTCATTCTTAATTAGATGTTTTTCAGTTTGAGCCTGAGATACTGAGATACTGAGTCATCTTTGGTAGGAAGTTTATCCTCAAAGTGGGACTTCTCGATATGAATGTGAATTAATTTGGCCCACAACAGATACTGAACAACCCTTCAAGGTGGCCCAGTTGGGCTTGGGACTTTCATGTTGGAGGTCTCAAGTTCGAAATCCCTTGCCAGCGAAAGCAAGGGTTTGCTTTCTAGAGTTCACCGCATCGGGCTTGCCTAGTACGGTTACCTCTCCTGTGTAGTTTGCAAGCTATTGCATAGGACCGGGGATTTTACTTTGTGTGCACCCAAAGGGTAGTGGCTGTGGATTTACCTTATCATCAAAAAGAAAAAAATGGATACCGAACACCGGGTGAGAAACAAAACAAACTTCATTTTTTCATTTTTATACTTTTAACTTTTAAGAATATTTAATATGAATTATTTTCTCTCTCAAATTAACTTCAGAACTACACCCTTAGTCGTAATTTATGAGAGTTATTATTATTGGGCACGAAATTGAAAAAAAAAATCTTTTAATTTTATGGTCTTAAATAAATCATAAAAAGTTATGTTGTTTAAATTATTTCAATAAAGATACTTGAGAAGCTTAAACTTAAATTATTATTATTATTATTATTAAATATGTCATATTCTTAGAGACAAATTAAAAAAGAAAGAGCGTCATAAATTAGATCGGAAGAAATACTATTTTAATGTTTTTTTGGTCGAAATTTTAGTGTTTTCTTCTCTTATGAAAATGTGGTACTATATGATTTGAATTTACATCTTACTAAAAATAAAATAAAATTACATCTTACTGATTGTGTTCATTCAAATATCATCACATAATATAACATGAAAAAACTAAAAAGCAGTATGTGAACTTTAAAGCTTGACCTCATGAGAACTTTCAATCATTTCCATGTCAATTGTAACATGGTTAAATCTTTCAATGCTTTCTTTATAGCTCTCATTCCTAAAATAAGAGGAGCTAACGAACTCAAAGATTTCAGGCCTATCAGCCTTATGCAGCATCTACAAGCTTGTGTCGAAAGTGTTAACTGAAAGGCTAATAAAGGTGACTGGGGACTAGTTTCAGGTTTACCAAAATGCTTCAATTGAAGGCAGGCAGATCACTGACAACCCTTATTGCTAATGAGGTTTTGCATTGGAGGCAAAAATGTGGAGAACCTGGACTTCTTTTTAAACTTGACATAGAGAAGGCTTTTGACAAGCTAAACTGGCAATAGCTCATCTCAATCCTTAGATAAATTGCATTTGGAGAGAGATGGATCAAATACAACTTTATAACAGTGAAGTACTCAATTCTTGTCAACAGAAGTCCAGTAGGCTTTTATTTGCTGATGACACCCTCATATTTTGTGGAGCAGAAAAATCTCAAGTTCAGTACCTTAATCTCACTTTGATGCTTTTTCAAGCTAGCTCAGGTCTTCACATTAACATGCCCAAGAACATTAGCTACCCTGTTAACGTGGTTCCTGATTTGGAAGAGATGGCAGATATCATGTACTGCAACACTGGTTCTTTCCCCACTACCTACCTAGGTCTTCCTTTGGGTGCTAGTCAGACATCAACTGAAATTTGGAGTGTAGTCATTGAGAAGTTAGAAAATACAAGCATATTGGCAGTAACAATACCTCTCTTATTGGACAGGGTAACACTCATTAATAGTGTTTTGGATAGCATTCTACTTCATGTCCCTATTTCCTATTCCAGTCAAGATGCAGAAACACTTGATAAGATCAGGAGATCTTTCCTATAGGAAGGCAACAGCCTTAACCACAATAATCACTTAATCAAATGGGACAAAGTCATTCTTCCCAAATCTCTTGGGGGACCTTGAGCTTAAAGATTTGGCTCTCCAGAGTAAACATATGTTGATGAAACGGCATTGCGGACCTTTGGAAGGAGATTGTCCAAGCAAAGTATCGGGCGACTAGTCATTGGTGTACCAATGTTTCGAGTTCTCCTTATGGTACTGGATTATAATGGAGTATCAGGAAACTCTAGGAAGACTTTCTTGCAACACTTCTCCTCAGCAGGGCAATGAAGCTCACATTCAATTTTGGATAGATAAGTGGCGTGGGCACACTAAACTGCAGGATGCCTTCCCAAGATTATTTCTGATTGCAACTAATCCAGATTCCACCATTGATCAAAATTGGGAGAACAACACATGGAGTCTGAAGCAGAGAAGGAATCTAAATGATAGGGAGATGGATTTGCTAACAATGCTTGGAAACCTTCAGGGTAGCTCAGTCAACCTTCAACACAAAGACAAGTCTCAAGTGGGGCACTAGTAGAAATGATAATTACTTAGTCAAATCAAGTTACTTCCAGTTAAGTTCCAAGAAGGACTTGATTTGACCAATGACCTTGGAGTATGGAGACCTAAATTACCACAAAACGTCAAATGGTTTGGTTGGATCACACTAAAAGGACCATGCTTAAACCAAGATAATCTTATGAGGAGGAAGTTTTAAATATCTAACAGATGCTTCTAAATCAATCAACCACCTATTTCTTTATTGCCCATTTGCTGCAAATATATGGTGCATGTTTATAACACTTTTTGGGTTACATTGTTCTATGACATACAATATCGGGGATGCTTTTGTAAATTAGTGTACTTGGAAAGTTGGGAAGTCCTTCAAAAGGATATGGTCTTTGATTCCAGCTTGTATTTTGTGGTGCATTTGGACAGAAGGAATCAAAGATGTTTTGATGGCATTTCAATAGTCGACCACGCTCTCAAAATCAAATGTTTAGTTAATCTTTTTAGCTGGGTTAATTTTACCCCTGTATATAACTCTGACTCCTTTTTGGAATTCATCAGCTCCTTAGTGTTACAATAGCTTTTGTCAATTGTTTTGGGCTGATAATTCCATCTCTTTTGTAACCTATGCATCTTCTAATGACTTATTTCATGAAGAATCAATATTTTTTCATACCTTGTTAGGAACCATTACCAAAAAATGTGATCCTGCATTTGACAAAGTTAATGAGATTTGAGTAATTCACTATCAACATTATTGAATTAGAAAGAAAGAAAGAAAGAAGATAGAACAAATTTAACTCAACTATACTTTTCCAGTCAAATTTTTCTTTGTTAGTAGTATCTGTATCAATGTACTGAAAGAGTCCATAACAAAAGTGAAGTTTGGTATGAATGTTGTGATACTTTTGAGAAGGTCTCAGTTCATATGGCTCATTTTGTTCTCTTTACAGAATTGCAGGCAAAGAGTGAAGGTAAGTTGAGGATCATATTAATAATAGTTGCCTCATGGTGTCAAAAAGAGGATAGTTATTTTATATGCAGCCATGAAGAATCAATTGGTGTAGCTCATGGTATTTAGCAGAGGCTGCAATGATGTAGGTATTTGGGGATGTACATTTATTTATTTATTAAATAAAGATAGTTTAATAAACTACATGTTATATTTTATTAATTTCTTAATGGACCTAATTTTTGTTAAGCTGCCCCAATTTTGCTTTAAAAAACAATTTCTCCCCTCAACTTTGAACAATCATCAAACTGACCTCTTTATCCTATGCATTCTCCATTTTACCCTTGTTATATTATATATATGTGTTACCTTTTTATGTTATGTATATAATTTAATTTTCAGCCTACACATTTTTATACCTTTTACATTAACATTATAAGTAGAATAATATTTTTATGAATTTGTCATTGAATTTAATATTATTTTTATGACCGTTATTTCAATATAATATGCATTAAGCAGTGTGTATATGTATGTGTGTGTATACTTTTGTCTTTCTCTACTTTCTACTTCATTCGTTTGATATATTACTTGATCTCTTCTTGATATGACGTTCCTTAAAAAGAATTAATTAGATGTGTATTTTACTAAACTAACATTATTAATAATGCTTTAAAATTTTATATTTGATTCCTACTATTTTATGCAGTTATTTAATATGAAGGGTAGAATAAAAAGTATAATAAAATTCTTTTTATTCAATAATTGGACAAGTAAATCAAAACAACTATTTTTAGAGTGAGGGTCAAGTAATATAACGGGGAATTCTCTATTGTTTATATAAATAAATAAGTTTTGATTGACATTAATGGAGTATTACATAAATTATAGTTTAAAATAATTTAAATTTCAAAATATCTTTGAAAGTTTTGACCTTAATTAAATTAATTATTTTATATATCCTACATTGAAATATATTTGTATAGTTATCATTCTCTATTATTTTTGCTTGCGTAAATAAAATAGTTCTGATTATTATTAATAAAAACAATTTTTCATTATGTGAATTTACTTCATTAACTCATATACTTAATTAATATTTCTCATTTTTTTTGTCCAAAAAAATAATGTTTATGCTTTTATGAAAAACTTGTTACATGAATTAAAAAAATGTTTTTTAAAGAAGTAAAAAAGAATTGATAGATTAACCAAATCTTTTCGAGAAGGTTCCTCCTTTGAACACTTTTTCTATTGTGACATCTGACGACGGCCAACCCTCTTTTGGGGTAGGTCTTCAACTTTCAAACTGTGATTTCCCTCTTCTTTCCTCAACTCAATATGCTTCAATCTTGAACCCTACTTTAGCAAAGGGAAAATCGTTTGTTGATTCAGTGAAAACAAATTTTGAAATGGATATTATTGAAGACAAATCATTACTAAAAGATATTACATATGTAGAAGGTATGCCACAAGTCAACTGGACTGAGCAGGAAGTGATAAAGATGACTTGTATTAAGAAACTCAAATTCGCTGTAATTGGAAAATTCTCATATGAATGGACAGATCTTGACGAATTGAGACGAATTATTCCTCAACAAAGTGAATTAAAAGGAGAGTGTGTAATAGGATTGCTACGTAGCAAGCATATTCTAATTAGATTGACTAAACAAGAGGACTGTGTCAGCATGATCTGGAAAGGGGTTTTCTATATAAATTGTAGGGATGGGTGTTTCTACTTGATGCATACCCTAATCTATGATTCTAGATTCAAGGTATCTGAGGAGAGAACTATAGCTATGACATGGATTTCATTCCCTAATCTATTGTCAACTTTCTTTGTTAAGGAAGTGTTGTTTTCAATTGCTTCAGCAGTTGGTAAACCAATCCAGTTGGATCAAGCAACGATAAAAAAGAGAAGACCTACATGTGCACGTGTGAAGGTGTTGGTGGATCTCAAAGGCAAATTCCCAAATTCGGTGCAGATGAATATTGAAAATCCAAAAACGGGTGAGATAAGGTTAAATATGATAAAAATTCAATATGATTATGTACCGAAATATTGCCTTGAGTGCAAGATGCAAGGGTACAATAAAGTTGTAAAGCGGGGGAAATGGCTAGAAGAAAGGAAAAACCAGCAAAACAAGGGGAGCAAAATCAACGTAAACAATAGCAACATTCTCTATTACAAAAAGGGAATGCTAGAATACTTACAAGTGGAAAAGTTGTTGGAGATCCGGGTAACTGGAATGTAGTCAAAGATAAAAAAGGATCCAATATTGAAAAAAAAATGCACCCATCACTGAGGTGGGTAATAAATTTGATGCACTCACAAGAGAAGACGATACTAACAAAGGGGAGGAGATCAATAAGAATAAAATAGTCAACACAGAAGAAAACAAAAGTGGATCAACAAAAGATTTGGTTACAAATTCCTTTGGTCTAGTATTACAAGGTGAAAAGCAAATGGAAGGAGTGCCCATAATTAAATTTAGTGATCATGTTGCTACTGAAGTTAGTGTGCAAAAGTGTCATGACAAGGTGAAACCTAGAAGTATCCATAACAGTCCAATAAGCATAAGTTCGCACATAAAAGGCAGTAATTCAAGAGAGCAAATGGAACTTATGAAGACTATGAATATTCTTGTGAATGAATCAGAATCTTATTGTGTGAATTCTAAGAGCCCTACAAAATAACCAAAAAATTAGTTAAATCAGCAAGTGAGTGACATGAGGATGAAAAAAGAGACAGTCAGTAAAGGTGATCAGCTAGCAAATCAGAGCATTCAAATGGAGATACATCAATCTCCAAATGAGGTACTTTATGATATCCTCATACACAAAGAGTCAGAAGTTGAGCAGTTGCAATCAAATGACAGTCAATTAGAGGCAAAAAATGATCACATTTATAGAGAAGCGGATATTTCTCCCAGACATATTAAAGAAATGAAGTCTACAAGAAAAGGAAAAAAGCATGGTAGTGGAGATTCTAATCAGCCCATCAGATCTCAGCCCAAAAGGCAGGTGACTAACAAATAACGATGTTCCTTATGAAAGCACTCATATGGAATATTAGGTCCGTGAGGACTCAAAATGCTTTTCAAAGAGTCCAGATGCTACATGACTTTCACAAATTCAATTTTGTTGCGTTGATGGAGCCATTTCAGCATGTAAGATGTTTGAATAGATTTAATAGAAGGCTTAGAATGACAAAAGGGTATGCAAATAATAATAGGAAGATTAGGTTATTTGTTAATCATGGATTCGATGTAGTAAAAATGAGAAACTCTGAACAACAACTTACTGTACAAATAAGAAATTTAGCCACTGATTTTATTATGGTTGTTACTATTATCTATGCTAAATGTGACCCAAATCAGAGACTAGAGCTTTGGGAGGATATAACTCAACTTGCTAATGGTATGGATCACCCATGGATCGTAGGTGGAGATTTCAATGTGGTTCTTCATTGGGGGAGAAACAATTGGTGGTTTACCAGTATTGGGGGTTGATGTGGAAGACTTTCAAAATTGTATAGAATCAAATGAATTGTATCAAGTTCAATTCAAAGGCAGTCCTTTCATGTGGTGGAATGATAGAGCAGACAGTTCTTGCATATTTGAGAGACTAGACATAATTTTGATGAATAATGTGTTTCATGGTCAATTCAATTTTACAAAAGTGGAGCATCTTCCAAGAACTGGCTCGGATCATGCGTTGCTTCTATTTTCATGTGAAAACATAGAAACAGGATCATTAAACCTTTTAGGTTCTTGAATTTTTGGACTGAGCATAGGGGATTTAAAGAGTTTGTCAGATTGACTTGGGATGATGAAATATCTGTAAATCTTTTTTTGGATTTCAAGAGGAAGATAAAAAAGGTAAAATCTGCTCTTTCTTCTTGGAGCAAGGATACCTTTGGAGATATCTTTTAGCAGATCATTATCCGAGAAGAAATAGCTAGAATAAAGGAAAAAACACTTTGAAGAGTATCCTTCTCCAGAAATCAGAGATATTATGCAAAGGGCCAAAGCTAAATATTCTAGATATCTTCACATTGAGGATAAATTTTGGCAACAAAAGGCAGGGTGTTTGAAAGTGGGGATAGAAATACAAGATTCTTTCATAGCTTGGTAAAAGGAAGAAGACAAAGAATGAGAGTATCCAGAGTGCAAAATTCACAAGGGCGGTGGCTAGAAAACGAGGATGAAATTGCTAATGAGGCAGTAAGTTATTTCTAGAGTCAATTCCACCAAGATAGGGATGAAACAAACGTTACTCTTCTGGATCACATTCCAGTGTTGATCACTAAACAGGAGAATACTAAATTAGGGTCTGTACCTGAAGAAAAAGTGAAGAATGCAGTATATAAGCTTAATGGTGCTAGTTCTAGTGGGCCAGCTGGACTTAAAGGTAAATTCTATCTAGTATGTTGGGACATCATTGGTAAAGATATTTGTAGAATGGTGCATGAATTTTGTTCTGGAAGTTCTTTACCTAAGTCCATTATTCACACAAATTTGATTCTTATACCGAAAAAGGATAATATTCAGTCCTTTTTGGACATGAGACCCATTAGTCTGAGTAACTTTATTAACAAGATTCTATCCAGGATAATACATGATAGACTGAAAAAGGTTCTTCCAAGATTGATTTCTTTTAATCAGTTTGGCTTTGTTAAGGGTAGAAGCGTTATTGAGAATGTCTTGCTAGACCAGGAACTCGTCACATATATTACTAAGAGAGGAAAACCTGAAAATGTGATAATTAAGTTGGATATGTCTAAGGCTTATGATAGGGTCTCTTGGTTCTTCCTAATGAAAGTGCTAAGAAAAATGGTTTTTTCGAATAGAGTAGTTGATTTGATTTGGAGGCTACTTGCTAACAACTACTACTCAGTCCTTCTTAATGGACAATCACATGGTATTTTTCATTATACAAGGGGTGTTAAACAAGGAGATTCATTATCTCCGGCTTTATTTATAATCTCAGTCGAGGTTCTATCTAGAGCTCTCAATACACTCTTTGAAGATCCCCAATATGTTGGTTATGGGTTGCCAAAGTCGAGTGACAACATTAATCATTTAGCATTTGCAGATGACACGATTATTTTTACTTTTACTAATGGCTATTCTGGAGAAAATTATGTCAATTCTGCAAGACTATGAGAAACAATCAGGTCAGAAGATTAACAAGGAAAAGTGTTCTTATTATCTTTACCAGAATGCAGCAGCAACAATGGCTAATCAGATAGAGCATATTACTGGTATGGTACGAGGATATTTCCTTATGCAATATCTAGGATGCCTCATTACTCATGCTTGGAAGATAACGAAGCATTATTTAGAATTGTTTGATCAGATTAAAGGTAGGCTACATAGTTGGAAAGGTAGAACGCTTTCATATGGGGGTAAGAAAGTACTCATTATAAGTGTTCTTCAAAGCATTCACATATATGTACTTTCTTCTCTTACTCGTCCAATATGTGGGATAAAAGAAATTCATAGAATTTTTGCTAAATTCTACTGGAGCAATGAGGAAAATAGCAAAAATAAACATTGGTCCAAATGGATAAATGTTTGTCTTCCTAAAATTGAAGAAGGTTTGGGATTTAGGTCTATTTTTGATGTATCAAAGGCTATGTATGCAAAACTTTGGTGGAATTTCAGAACACAGAATACAATATTGTCTAACTTTATGTGGACTAAGTATTGTAAGAAGCAAATTCCTGCACTAGTTCAATGAAAAGGAGGTTCCCAAATATGGAAGCACATGTTGGAAAATAGGGATCTTTTTGAAAAACATATGTGGTGGGAACCTATAGGAGGCACTTCTGCTATATGGTATGACAACTGGTCTAACTTGGGTCCCCTACATATACATGATTCAGATGTGCACACTTGTTATCCTATGAAAGATACTGTTGATTTTTTAAAGGAGGAGGGATGGGACTATACGTTAATGAGAGATTTTGTTCCTGAATATGTGGTGGACCATGTTCAGGCAAATCTCCATCCTGCGTATCTCAGTAATAAAGTTGATAAATCTTGGTGGACTGAAATCAGTAATGGTAAATTC
Source organism: Solanum acaule (assembly GCA_036250505.1). Taxonomy (NCBI): domain Eukaryota; kingdom Viridiplantae; phylum Streptophyta; class Magnoliopsida; order Solanales; family Solanaceae; genus Solanum; species Solanum acaule. The sequence goes on along the minus strand of JAJOOR010015716.1, from coordinate 2,925 downwards.
ACAGTAAAATTAGTTTAGGGACTTTTGAGGAACAAGAAAGACAAAGTTGAAGACATGGAAAAATTATGGATAAAAGGAATTCCATTCAAAGTCTCATTCTTAATGTGGAGGACTTGGTTTGGAAAGATCTTCGTGGCATCTTTAATGCATAGATGGAGTCCAGATTATTGAAGTGATTGTTGATGTTGTTTTATTCATGTAGAAGAGACTATTGAATATCTCTTTCTTAATGGAGAAGTAGCTACCCGAATATGGAAATAGTTTAGGTATGCATCAGGAATCCTAGATCTTATGCTTAACCTAAAACAATCCATAAGATTATGGTAGGATGCTGAAGGAAATTATAGAGTAAAATTGGTGTGCCAGGCTATTTCTAATATCATTGTGTGGTTTTTGTGGAAAAGGAGAAATACTATTTTACATGGAGGTGTTTTTCCAGATTTTAGAGTGATATCAAGTGTTATTGATACAGTTTTAAAGTTCATCTATGTCAGATTTAATTTAAACTGTAGCAACAATTCTTGGCCTCATATTCTAGCATAATTGGAGCAATACAGACCTAAGTTTGAGTATAAAGTTATCAGATGAGAACCTCCTCCTATTAATGTGATGAAGTGTAACACCAATGGGGCATCAAAAGGAAATCTTGAACCTAGTTCAGCAGAATTTTGCATTAGAGATCATAATGGAAATCTGGTGGCCGCCAAGGGTTTCAAAATTCAGGATACTACAAACATAGTGGCAGAAGCTAGAGCTATAAGGGAAAGCATTTCATACTGTAGTGAGCATGGTATTAATAATCTTATTATTGAGACAAACTCTCTAGATATGGTTCATATAATTGAGGGCGACTGGGATGTACCTGGAATGTGGCATTGGAAGTCAGTACCATCAGTAGATTAAGAAGAAGTGTTTCGGCAAGAGTAAATCATTTCCTTAGGGAGGGAAATGCTCTTGCTGATTTTTTTTACTAATCTAGTTTTCTCTTTTGCAGGTAATTTTCAGATCAACCATTTACAAGATATTCCAATCGAGGAAAAAAATTTCTCAATCTAGATAAACAAGGAACACCATACATAAGAAGAAATGTGCAGGAATAAAGGGACAACTAACAACAACAACAAACATTAAAATCCTCTTCGGATTATAATAAGATTCAGAAAAAGGAATGATCCGTCGGGGTCAGGATTGCTCTCTGATAATGGATCAGATTGTACCAATATCAACCCCTTTTCTGCCATTTATTCCTATTCCTAGGCAAAAATTCAACAATCTCTTAACCAACCTCAAGGAACTATTCATACATTGTTGAATAGAAATAAGGAATGTCAGTCGTTGATAATTTTGTCAGTAGCCAATTGTTCTCGAATAGAGCCATTCAAAGATGTAAAATATCACAGTGTGATAAAAGAATCAATTAAAAAAGATCCCCTAATTCCAATTAGGAATTCATTGGGCCCTTTAGGAACATGCCTTCCAATTGATCGAGCAAGAGTATATTTCTATAAAGCTAAGCTAGTGCTTAAAGTAAATTCAGTACATTTCGGTACTTACACCTGGTGAGAGCTTGGGGCGTCCAATGGTACCAAATCAAGGCATTAGCTTCTTGTGGAAATTAGTCCACTACAATCGAATCAACATAAGTGTAACGACCTTAAAAACGAACTAGTGAAACTAGAGCCTCACATGTGAGTTTGGAGTTGAAAACTTAATGAAATGATGAGAAATGGCTTTGAAGTTTAGTTTAAAGAGATTTGAGGTCAAACGTCAAGAAATGACTGTGACGTCCGGAAACTAGTCATTTGAACTAGTGAGTTGTAAGGGTCTTGTCATTGAAGTTTGGAGTGTTGTTTAAGGGCTTAAGGGGTTGATTAGCTAGTTGATTAATCACCTTTATAAGCTAGCAAGACCTTAAGCTAGGTCATGAAATCATTTAGAACCGAGACCCTCAAAACAGTCCCCTAAAAACAATTTTTAGTTTTAAGTTAGGAGTGAGGGTCAACTTTAAATGGTCATATCTTTTAGCTCAAAACGAATTAGGCGGACCTTTACCTATCCAATTAAAGGTATCTGAGTGCTCTTTCCAATACCACAGAGTTTGCCCTTTTCCGATCTCGGAGTAAAAAGTTATGCCCCAAATAGTGAAGCACTATCAAAAAGGACGAGATTAGACGGGTTTAGTGAAAACTTTTAAGTTTAACTTTGTGGGTCCTTAATTCTTTTCCTAAGTTGAGTCCCTATTATTCTTTGCCTTTCCTAGCAATTATAAAACCCTCTTTGACCAATATTCTTCCATTTAAGTCACTCTAATTAGAATTAAAAAGAAACCCACCTCCTCTCAAATATTCCTCTCTCTACAATCCTCCATTGAAGAAGGTCAAGAACTTGGAGCTAGGGCTTGGATTGAAGGTAGTTTCTTCATCAAATTTCTTGGGGAATCTTATCAAAGGTATGGGGATCCTTTATCCTTGATTATTCTTCCTTTCAAGGAGCTCAATCCAAATGATTCAAAGTTCTTCCAAAAACACAAAAATCCTAATTTCGATTCTAAGCATGGGTTCTTGCATTAAATGATTTTTAATGATGATTTATGTTATTAATGGTGTTTATTGATGGTTTTAAGAAAGAACATTCCATGAACCCATGTCTTTGCAAGTTTCCTAAAGTTGGCTTGTGAAGTGGGTTTATTGTTTATGATTGAATGATGATGGGATTATGCTTAGATTGAGTTGAATAGTTGATTTCTATTATTATCTATGCTTATCTATTGTGAATTGTTGGAGAGTTAAGGAATGGTGATTGTGGCTTGGAAAAAGGGTAAGTGGACCTAACTTCATTGTTAATGTAGAATTGATATAGAATTGTGATAGATTGATGTGTGATCCACTTATGGTGGAGGTGTTTACTTATTGAATGTATTGTGTT
>JAJOOR010015715.1:0-29733 GCA_036250505.1 Solanum acaule | reverse complement strand
CATGATATAGATACTGAAAATACTGAATGCTGAGCTAACTGATGCAATGACCAAATTTATAACATGCTGAGACTGAATACTGACTGTACTGAAATATGGTCAATGTAAAAGAGTCTGACTGAACTGTGGGAGCTACTAATAACCGACATAAAACCACATGACCTAAATGTGGAGTTCGATGTATACGCCCCATCGAGAGGACCCAATATACCCTGTCAGAGGTATAGAGGCATGCTGGCGTGATCACTAAACTGATGTTGCCCACAGAGGGGACTTACACCTACATGGCTCATAGTTATGGGACTATATGGGTACGCTGAACCCTACTCCAACTCGGTATTATGCTACTCCCAATGGATTAAGTAATTAACACATTATGACTGAATTTTTGTAAGTTATTGGATAGCTCGAACTGAACATGCAAACTGAGAATGCAACAATTAAACTGATATTGATGCATTAATACCTAAGGCATGTATAACTGAATAACTGAAATATCTGACCTAGCATGTGTAATTCAAGAACTAAAAAATATATATAGCTAGGGTTCTGGAATTCATGTAATAAACTGAGCAATAACATGATAATCTGATTTGGAACCTGTTAATAACTAACTCATGATGATCTGCTGTAATTCTAGAAACCCTAGGTCTGTTCATCATCATGGAATCAAGAAACTGACTGAATTCTAGGGACCTAATGGGCGAAAGGAACCCACCAGTGAAATCCCACATACCTGGTGACGAATTCCACGGAGAAATCTTTCGATTTTGGGGTTGGAACTGATGGAACCTTGCTGCGTTCTTGAACTAGGGTTCTTGACCTTTTTCTCCTTTCTTAATTCTAATTTTCTAAGTTTTGATTAATGATTTTGACTAAGGTAAGTTCTGGTTATGTTTCTAGGCTTAAACTGACTAAAACCTCATGATTTAGGGTCTAAACGACGTATCTTAGGGGTTAAACAAAATAGGAAAAGACCAAAAGACCCCTGACTTAACTGTTGTCGGAGTGATCGACGGATTGGACTGACGGGCCATCATTCAATCGACGGTCCGTAGATTGGGTCCATAAGTCAAGCCTGCTCGACAGACCTTCACTAAAATGAGCATAACTTTTTATTCGGAGGTCGGATTTTAGCAAACTCGACGGCGTTGGAAAGAGGATTAAATTATCTATCATATCATAGGTAATGGGACACATAATTCCTTTTGTGCTAAAAGTCATGACCATTTGAAGTTGATCCATCAACAATTTTCAGCTAACTGGCTGCTGACCCTCATCTACGGTCAGACCTACGGACCGTGGATCAAATAATGGTCCGTGTTGGTCGACTGTAGTTTCTGTCAAAGGCTGGGTAAAGGAGGTCTCAATCCACGGACACAGAGCACGGACCGTGGTCTGATCTACGGACAGTGGGTCTGTCCGTGAGTCGGGACTTGACCAATTTTCTGAGCTGGGTCTGGGAGGAGTTTCGATGGTGAACCACGGACCACCAGCACGAGCCGTGGTCTGACCTGCGGTTCGTGGATGGCAACCGTGGGTTGCACCTGGAACTTCTCAAAATCTACATTTTTGGTCTATTTCGAATACGGGGTGTTACATTAAAAGAGATAGTGCTCAAAACTCCTCATGAACTCATTTGGAAATCGAAGTTTCCTCTCATTTTAAATGTAAAAACATTTACTCTTAGAAATACTTAGTTCCCATATATTCATTTAGAAAAATGAAATTGAACTCTCCTCATCCTCAAACTCAAGTACTCAAGTCTTAAAACAAGTTTTAAAAGTTCGTAAAAGACTTCTCAAAAAGACTTGAAAGGATCTCTCAAACTTGATTCTAAATATTTTCTTGAATTTGAATTGTGAATTCAAGAGTTATGATTCATGATATAAAAGATCTCTTGATGATTAGATGTAGTTTAGAATAGTTACAATCAAGAAGAGAGTAAAGGTACTTTTTAAAAGAACTGAAACGGGATGAATGACAGAAAATGACGGGGGCAGGCGACCCTGGCGCACTCAGTGGTGCGGGGCGCCAGCCCTTAAACTACAGAGCACTCTTTTTGGCGCACTGCTGGTGCGGCTCCCCATCCCCTGCCTCGGAAAACCCGACAAATTTTCCTCTTCAATTTCTGGCCCTAATTCACTTAAAATCGAATGGTTTCTTCCAAATTTCCTTAGATTCATTTACCCAACACAATTTCATGAAAATCTACCCAAAATCTCTCAATAACAATGCTCATAAACAAGATCCTCACCTCAAGAACTCAACAAAACCCCATTATCAAAGAATGAAGCACAAAACCTCAAGAACTTGTCTTGAACTCAAATCATTCAAACACAAGAAAAGAATTATGGATGAAAATCACATGATTGGCGTGTGGGTGAACGAACCCAACACTATGAAAACTTACATACCTCGAAAGGATTGAATCCTTGGTGAAACTCCTCAATGATCGCAAGAATCTTGAACGAACACTTGACCTTTTCCCTTTTTCTCCTCTTGCACTTCTCTCTAAAACCCTAAGCGTATTTAGGATTTGTAAAAGCTGATCTAAGTCAGTTTAGACCCCTGAAATATTACTAAAAATGAGTTAGGCTAGTGGGGTAAGGAAAAGATGAAAATACCCCTCTTTAATTCGGATGAACTTTCCTTGGACAGGCTGAACTCAAACTGGCATATCTCCCTCATCTGAACTTGGAATTTAGCAAACTCGGTGGTGTTAGAAAGAGGACTCAAAGATCTTTCATTTGATACCTTATAGGCCACATATCTCATCCTTTACAGAAAGTTATGGTTGTTTGAAGTTGACCCAAAACTCAATATTGAAGACTATCTTGCACAAATCTCACATTAGCTCTTTCCAATCTAGTTCCTCCTAAAATTAGCTCATTCTAAGAACGAGGTGTTACAATATCTCCCCCTTGGAACATTCGTCCTCGAATGGGATTCCTCTAAGTAGAACTAAAGGTGGAAACATCTAACACCCAGCTCAAACACCCAATATGCAATTTAACACGACATAACAATTAATTAAAAGAGTGTTTTACAAAAAATCATTACCTTGGTCTGGAATTTCTCTGGAAAAAAAGAGATGTGGATATCTCTTCTTCATATCCTCCTCAGCCTCCCAAGTAGCTTACTCAACAAACTGATTCCTCCATAAGACCTTGACTGATGTTACCTATTTGGTTCTTAACTTGCAAACCTGACGATCAAGTATTTCAACGGGTACTTCCTCATAAGATAAGTTGTCTTTAATACCAATATTTTTAGTAGGTATAATAAGTGAATGATCGCTCATACTTTTCTTCAACATTGAAATATGGAATACCGGATGGACTGTTGCTAACTCTGGTGGTAGCTCTAAATCATATGCCATATTGCCAATTCTCTCGGATATTTTGTAAGGACCAATATACCAGGGACTGAGCTTCCCCTTCTTACCAAATCTCATAACACCCTTCATGGGTGAAACCTTCAAGTAAACCCAATAATCCATCCCAAACTCTAAGTCTCTTCTCCTAACATCTATATAGGATTTCTGAAGACTCTACGTTATTTTCAACCTTTCTTGAATAGTCTTCACCTTCTCCTTATCTTGATGAACCAAGTCTAGTACTATCAACCCAGCTTCACCAACCTCAAACCATCCAATAGAAGATATATATCTTCTCTCATAAAGAGCCTCATAGGGAGCCATTTGGATGCTAGAGTGATAATTGTTGTTGTAAGCAAATTCTATTATGGGTAAGTGATCATTCCAATTACCCTTGAAATCGATCATACACGCCCTCAACATATCCTCTAAAGTCTGAATCATACGCTCTGCTTGACCATCAGTTTAATGATGAAAAGCAGTACTCAAATTTACCTTGGAACCCAAACCTTTCTGGAAAGACATTCAAAATTGCGTGGTGAATTACACCCCTTTATCTCAAATGATAGACACAGGAACTCTATGAAGTCGGACTATCTCTTGAATATATAATCTGGCATGATCCTATGTTGTATCGGTGGTTTTTACCGGCAAGAAATGGGCTGATTTAGTCATCCGATCTACAATTACCCAAATCGAATCATGATGTCTGTGAGACCGCAGCAAATTAGTAATGAAATCCATATTGAACATATCCCACTTTTGTAATATCCCATAAATTAAAATACATTTGTGACTCGTAAACACCAATGCATAGATGTGATATCGGGGGAGGTATATCATTGAAAATGGTTAAGCATACCATGTAACCCTTATATTTAGTCATTTTAAGGGTTAAACAAAAGTTTAGGCCAAATAGATCATTAAAGAAAAGATTAAAGTTTAAAGGTTCATTGTGGAGGAATACTACAAATGATCTCATTTCTCATCTGACTTTAAACGAGCATATCTCCCAATATATAATGAGTTAGAGGGCCTACAACTTATCCAATTGAAGGTATTTGAGTCTAGTTTCCATAAAAACAATCCGCTTGTTAAAACGATATCGGAGTGAAAAGTTATGTTCATTCTACGACAGACGCGCGCACTGCCCAATCACTGCGGGACATGTGGCACTTTAGAGAAAGTCGACCAAACTTGTTGTTTTTATATTAGAAGTTTGGGATATACTTTCTCATATACTCAAGAACGTGTAATGACTGATTTCAAGTATTTCTTCAAGTTTTTCTCATCTTCAATCCACCAAAGCTTAAGGTAAGTTGGTTTCTTCAAGAATCAAGTGTCTTCCTCTCCATAGACCTATAGATATACTTAGCTAAATGTTTTCTTGAAGGAAAAAGTTATTTTCTTGGAGAATAAAGAAGGGCAGGGGCTGCTTTTCTTTGATATATAGGTATGAATCCTCTTCTATCTTCATAAATAGTATTCCAAGGATGTTTTAAGTATAATTTGTGGGTAGGACTCACGAGACGGTGATAGGAAGCCGTGAGTCCATGGTTTACCCATTGTATTTGATGTTTTGGTAAGGAGAGAGTTTGTAGAAGGTTGTGTTGGATGTTGTTTTGACCAAATGAGGGGTCAATGGTATTGTATTGGGGAGGTAAGCTGGTTACATTAAAACGGAAGGCGGGGTATAAAGAACGTGACTATTATAGTTCTTGAAAGTTTGTCGCTCACCAAGTGTTTGATGAAATTCCTAAGTCACTAAGAATATGTTGTAGCTGATTATATGAGCTCCTATTATTTTAATTTATGGCATTAGTTCTCTACCAACTTAAACTATGAGCTTATAAAGGAATTTGACATCGTTAACAAGGAACCGGCGGGATGGTGATCGGAGGCCATGAGTTTTACTTTTATGTTAAGTATGGATGATTAAGGGGGTTGGTTCTTTATGGTTAAAGTATGAGGAGTAATATTGAACATGTAAATAAGTCATAAGCCTACTTGGAATGTAGAGAAAGAGAAGGGTGTGGTGATCACCATTCATCTATGGTAATTATTGAGATTGTCGCTCGCGAACCATTATTGTATTTTTGGCATTGTTGTGACTCTTGATTAGTTTCTTATACTATCCTTTTATGATTTTATGTTATAGATAAAGTTGTCAGCAAAGGAGTTTGACGACGTAAGATAGTAAGTCCCAAATTAAGGTATGTAAAGCTGAAACCTCTTTTGCCCTTAAGGAACGACCTAAACTCGTATGTTCTTCTAATAAATGTCACTATAGATTTTATAAACCCTCTCATGTTGAGTCCTAAACCTATAGAGTTATAGTACTCTTCAAGGAAGCAATATGTTTCACACAACTACATTTGTCCACAGTTGGAACTCTTAGAAGTTAGCGGTGTACATGTTGCATAAATTTAAAGAAAGCAGCCAGCCACAGACTGTTCGTAAGTGCATAGGTCACCAGATATATGATTCTCAAGCTAAAGAATGTAATCACAAATTTTATCACGAGCTATGTGATTAATGAATTAATTGTTATAAATAATTGCAAGTTGTAGAGATTATAGACTACTCTGCAGCGTAGGGTGGGTATATTTGGGGCTACTACGTGCGACGCTACTCTGTGCACAAAATTCAGATATGGTCAGCTGGAATTCCCGTCGTGGATTCATTTGACTGATACAGGCCTACGCGCAGACCATACATGAGCCCTTGGGGGTACCTTGATAGACCTCGTTACCAGACTATGAGATTTCAAGCGTGGTCGTGATAGTGGGCTACAGATGCCATACAGGGTTCACTAATCGCCATCAGTAGCCATCATGTGATTCCCTGACAGTTAGCTTTACAAAGAGCAAAGAAGCGATATAATGAAGTAAATATATCACCTAGGCAAATTATAGGGATTATATATATATAAATGACTAAGCCATAAAACGTTCGATGAGGACCATTGAGGTTGGTCACAATTCTAGTTACAGATTATGTCTCCTGCATACATACGCTCAGATTTTCCTATCATGATATTTGATGTCTACTTGTTATTCAGTTTGCTTTACATACCAGTACATGTTTTGTATGTACTGACGTCCCTATTATTTTGGCGTTTCCTTTGTATCACTACAGGCTCAGGTACTCAGGACAACAAGTATTTTCAATAGGCTAGAGACTTCCAGTTTAGCAGTTGGTAAGCTCCACCTCTACCTGGAACTATCAGATATTTAGAGCCTATATTTTGCTACATATGTACATATATCAGAATGGGTATGTCGGGGTCCTGTCCCGACTAGTTATCAGATTCTCAGAGGCATACTCTTTAGAGGCTTCATAGACTTAGTCTTGTTTCCATTGTAAAGTAGCCCAATGGGCCTTTTTGTTATCTATGTTTTAGTATGTGTCTTCATATATGTTCCGCTGCTTATGAATCTTCAGTTTTGGCATGAGATCAGTAAGATATTTAGCAGGTGCTTGTGTATATCCTTGATGTCTATCCCTTTCTAGCTAGGGGTGTGACAACTTTCATTTCGAAAGATATATGTTCTGAGCCATACCATCGGGACTCTGGTGCTCTACCTTGACGTATTGGCAATTCGAGCATTTAGCAACGAACTCTGCAATACCCTTCTTCATACTACTCCACTGATAGACTTCTCTCAAGTCACGATACATTTTTGTGGAACCAGGATGGATAGAGTATCTGGAGCTATGAGCTTCCTCCATGATCCTCTCTTAGAGTTCATCCACCTTTGGTACACACAATCTACCTTGATACCTCAATACACCATCTCCCCCTTGTTCAAAAGCCATCACTTTCTGCTTATGAACATTTGCCTTCAATTCAAGCAAAACAGGGTCTTGGTCTTATTTCTCTTTCACTTCGGACACTAGTGATGATTCAGTTTCATTCATCACCACTGCTCTTCCTTCATTGGAATCCATTAACTGGACTCCCAATCGTGCAAGTTTGTACACATCCTTGGCTAATTCTTTCTTGCCTTCCTCAACATAGGCAGTACTACCCATAGATAATCTTCTCAAGGCATCAGCAACAACATTAGCCTTCCCTGGGTGATAAAGAATACTCATGTAATAGTCCTTGAGTAACTCCAACCACCTCATCTGTCTGAGGTTAAGCTCTTTTTCACTGAAAACATACTGAAGACTCTTGTGATCAGTGAACACATCTACATGAACACCATAAAGATAGTGACACCATATTTTTAAAGCAAACACTACAACAGCCAACTCTAGGTCATGGGTTGGGTAATTCTTCTCGTGAATCTTAAGCTGTCTAGATGCATAAGCTACAACTTTATCATTCTGCATCAATACACAACCCAGTCCAACTCTGGACGCATTACAATACACAACAAAGCCTTGTGTACCTTCTGGTAAAGTCAACACTAGGGCAGTAGTCAACCTAGTTTTCAATTCCTGAAAGCTCTTCTCACAAGCTTCGGACCATTGAAACTTTGTTTTCTTCTGAGTCAACTTAGTCAACGGGGATGAAATAGATGAAAATCCCTCGACAAACCTCCTTTAATAGCCAGTCAATCCTAAGAAACTCCTAATATCAGTTGGAGATGTGGGTCTAGGCCAGTTCCGCACTGCCTCAATCTTTTGAGTATCTACTCAAATCCTATCACCAAAAACAATGTGGCCTAAGAACGCCACCGACTCAAGCCAAAACCTACACTTGGAAAATTTGGCATACAACTCTCTATCTTTGAGAGTTTAGAGAACTACTCTAAGATGAATAACATGACCCCCCTTATTCTTTGAATAAATCAGAATGTCATTAATGAATACGATAACAAACATATCAATATATGGCTTAAACACTCTGTTCATAAGATCTATGAACGTTGTGGGAGCATTAGTCAAACCAAAAGACATGACAAGAAACCCATAATGACTATTGCGAGTCCTGAATGTTGTCTTAGGGATGTCAGTTTCTCTTACTCTCAAATGATGATAGCCGGATATGAGGCCTATCTTAGAATAACAAGTGACACCCTGAAGTTGATCGAAAAGATCATCGATTCTCGGAAGGGGATACTTATTCTTAATAGTAACCTTGTTAAATAGGCGGTATTCAATACACATCCTAAGTGAACCATATTTCTTCCTCACAAATAAGACCGGAGCGCCTCAAGGTGAGACACCAGGTCGAATAAATCCCATATCAAGAAGATCTTTCAACTGCTCTTTAACTCTTTTAACTCAGCTGGAGCCATTCTATATGGTGGAATAGAGATAGGATGAGTTTTAGGAAGAATATCTATACTAAAGTCTATTTCTCTCTTAGGAGGGACTCTGGGAAGATCATCTGGAAACTCACTCACAACTGGAACTGACTGAATAGGTGATGTCTCAAAACTAGAGTTATTAACTCGGACTAAGTGATAGATGCACCCCTTGAAAACTAACTTTCCGTCCTTAAGGTACGAAATAAAATAACCCTTACGAATTGCTGAACTACTCCTCCTCCACTCAATAACTGACTCATTAGGAAACTAGAACTTAACTACTCGAGTTCTACAATCGACTGAGGCATAACAAGCATGAAGCCAGTCCATACCTAGAATAAAATCAAAGTCCACCATATCTAACTTGACTAAGTCAGCCATAATGTCCTTGTGATTGACAAAAATGGTACAATCACGATAAACTCTCTCAGCTAGACTAGACTCACCAACATGTGTGAAAACACCGAAGGGTTCAAGAAGTCGCTCAAGAAGGATATCAAATATAATAGTGATATATGGAGTCACAAAAGATAGACTCGCACCTGGATCAAGCAATGCATATACATCAAAAGTAAAGACTTTGATCATACCAGTGATAACATCAGGTGAATTATCTTGCTCTTGACGACTTGTGATAGCATACAGACGGTTTACTCCTCCGCATGTCCCTAAAGTAGCTTCTCTAGGTGCAGCCCTGTCTGGTGGAGCTGCTGAAGAAGATTGGGCTTTATTGCCCCCATTACCATTTCCCTGCCTGGCCACACTTGAAACAACCAGTGGAGCCATCACGACATGCTCCTGGGTGGTTCCTACCACACTTATCAGATTCAGGAGTCCAGTTGGCCCCTTGTGCCATACTACCTTGCGATTGAGCAGGTCTAGCTCTGAAGTTCTGTGAATTCTGGTCTCTAAACTCACATATGTTCATTGATGCAGGTGCACTAGTAGATGATAGAGCATGTCTATTTGGCTTTTGTTGAAAACATGACTGGTTCGCATTACTATTCTTCTGCCCAGACTCATTACATATTGTCTTAGGCTTCTTGTTGCAAAACTCTTCCTTATCTCTCAACGTGTCTTCCTTAACCTGCTGCACATGGATCAAAAGCCTTGCTATGTCCATGTCCCCTATCAACATCGCAGCCTTACCCTCTTTTCTTAAGAGACGAGACAACCTAGACACAAACAAGCTCATCCTGCTCCTCATATCAGCAACCATCTCCGGAGCATAATGGGACAATTGAGTAAACTTAAGGCTAAACTCATGCACACTCATGTGTTCCTGCTTCAAGTTAAGGAATTCTCTTAACTTCGCCTCCCTCAGCTCACGGGGAAAGAATCACCCCAAGAAGGCCTCTTCGAACACAGCCCAAATCACAATTGGTGCCTCTTCAACTCTACTATTCTTCCATGGGTTGTACCAGACTCTAGAAACAACCTTCAGTTGGTATGTAGTTAGTTCCACATGCTCAGCATCAGCAACATGCATCACCTCAAACATTTTCTGCAACACTTCTACAAAGTTTTCCGAATCCTCTGTGATACTTGAACCGGTGAAGTCTAGAGGATTCATCCTCAAGAAATCATGGATACTGGATGTATCAACCACATCTTGTCGATTCCTTCCCTGTTCTCCAGCTTGGTTGGTCACAACTTGACTCACCATCCGGATAGCATCCCAAAACTCACCATTAGTGACCTCTTCTTGGGGTTTCACTTCTGGTGCAATGAGTATCCTTTGATCCTAAGGATCAACACTACTCCTAACAGGACGACCTCGAAAAAACTCTTTGTGGAGGCATAATCTGAAAGATACGCGCAAGCACGAATTAGAAAGAAACTTTTATAGAGTTGAACTCTATCACACGAAAAAAATTATGAAAGAAATGAGATAATTCCTAAATGTCATAGCCTCTTAATTATAGATGTGGCGTGCTTCACACCTATAACTAATACTATATAGACACAACTTCATAGACACCCTAGGACTCTTGAACTCTATGTTCTGATACCAATTTTGTCACTCCCCGAGACTACACCCTGGACATAACTTGCACTCGAGAACCATTGTTAGCCCCACACGAACCCTTGGCCTGACTTAAGTCTCAACGGAAGACTCACTCTACAATAAATGAACCTAAAAAGTAACTCAACTCATAACAACATCATTACTAAAATCAGTTTAGCTCTATATAGTCTGAAATGTTCAATAACATAATTGTTTAACTCAAGTCTTAAACATTTTACAAAGAAATGGAAAAGACTCCTAAAACACTACTATTAATGAAGCATGTAATGACAATGATGGAAGTTGATACAAGACCCACGACATCCTAACAAAACTAAAAAGTAAATAGGAATCTTCCAGAAGCAAGAAAGCTCACCAAAGCAACTCTGGAACTGCAAGTGGTATTAATGGTGCATATGTTGATGACCCTGAACTCTTGTATCTGCATCATAAACGATGCAGGCAAAATGACGTCAGCACATGGAATGTACAAGCATGCAAGGGGAACTCTAAAGCATAGACATAAGCTTTAACAGATAAAATAAGAACATACTCACCTCATCTCAACTCAACTCAAACCAAGGATACTCGAAAATACTCAAACTAAGAAATACTCAACTCAGTTCAATATAAAAGAAACAATAAAAATGCATTATAAAGAAAGCTTTTAAAATAATAGATAATAACTCAATGTATTTAAAAATACAATAATAACTCTTTTACTCTTATTTGGGAGATTCTCTAACCGAGAACAATCACTATGAGCTATGTGATGATACAACGTCCCACCCACGCTTACAGAATTGTCCTATACCTTGCCAGAGTATAATACATCCTCAAAGTGGATCTACAAAGCTATGCTTAAAAATAAATAAGAAATCATCTAAAAAGTATGACCCTTTTTACCCACGTTGGCATACATGGTTTATGAGGACTTTGAGTTGTCTGAACTCGTCCCCATATCGGTACTCAATAATACTCCCAATAATATAACTCATGCTCATATGTTTAAAAACATTTCCTCATCCTCAAACTTGAGATTATTACTCAAAAGGTTCTCTTAAAAGAGACAGTGCTCAAAACTCTCTTGAACTCATTTGGAAATCGAAGTTTCCTCTCATTTTAAATGTAAAAACATTTACTCTTGAGAATACTTAGTTCTCATATATTCATTTTGAAAAATGAAACTCAACTCTCCTCATCCTCATACTCAAGCCTTAAAACAAGTTTTAAAAGTTTGTAAAAGACTTCTAAAAAAGACTCGAAAGGCTCTCTCAAGCTTGACTCTAAATCTTTTCTTGAATTTGAATTGTGAATTCAATAGTTATGATTCATGATATAAAGGATCTCTTGATGATTATATGTAGTTTAGAATAGTTACAATCAGGAAGAGAGTGAAGGTACTTTTAAAAAAAACTCAAACGGGATGAACGACGGAAAAGGATGGGGGCAAGCGACTCTGGCGCACTGAGTGGCGCGGGGCACCAGCCCCTAAACTATAGAGCACTCTTTATGGCGCACTACTGGCGTGGCACACCAGCCCCTCTGGTGCATCAGTGTCTTGTCGCCCCAGCCCCTGCCCAGAAAATCTAACAAATTTTCCTCTTCGATTTTTGGCCCTAGTTCACCTAGAATCGAGTGGTTTCTTCCAAATTTCCTTAGATTCATTTACCCAAAATAATTTCATAAAAATCTAATCAAAATCCCTCAATAACAATGCTCATAAATAAGATCTTCACCTCAAGAACTCAACAAAACTCCATTATCAAAGAATGAAGCTCAAAACCTCAAGAATTTTTCAAGAACTTAAATCATTCAACCTCAAGAACGAAATTACGGATGAAACTCACATGATTGGTGTGTGGGTGAACAAACCCAATACTATGAAAACTTACATACCTTGAAAGGATTAAATCATTGGCGAAACTCCTCTACGATCGCAAGAATCTTGAACGAACGCTTGAACTTTTCCCTTTTTCTCCTCTGGAACTTCTCTCTAAAATCCCAAGTGTGTTTAGGAATTATGAAAACTGATATAAGTCAATAGAACCCTAAAATATTTCTAAAAATGAGTTAGTCTAGTGGGGTAAGGAAACGACCAAAATACCCCTCTTTAATTCGGATGAACTTTCCTTAATCGGACAGGCTGAACTCAAATTGGCATATCTCCTTCATCCAAACTCAGAATTTAGCAAACTCAGCGGCGTTAGAAAGAGGACTGAAAGATATTTCATTTGATACCTTATGGGCCACCTATCTCATCCTGTACAGAAAGTTATGGTTATTTGAAGTTGACTCAAAACTCACAATTGAAGACTATCTTGCACAAATCTCAAATTAGCTCTTTTCAATCTACCTCCTTCTAAAATTAGCTCATTCTAAGACCGAGGTGTTAATATATATATATATATATATATATTTCATGCTAGGTATACTTCTTATACTACGTTATCTCTAGTAACACCTAATTTTGGCCCTCCACAATATAGATTAACTATCGAGCTCCTTTAATTGCAAGTGATTTGAAATAATTGATTTTATAAATTCAATGTTTTTCAAGTTATTTTTCAAGTAGTTTTGTCACCTTTTATAATTTAAAGATAATATTATTTCTATGTAATTATATATATATAAATATTCAAAAAATGTTTCAAAAAAATTATTTTTAGTTAAATATTTTGTTGATTATGTTAGTTTAGTTAGTAGATTATATGTTTGAGTCAATTGGTTTATAATTAAGTTAACTATTTTATTTCGTTAAGATTAAGAAGCTCATTAATTATATTAATTTGTCTTATTCAATTTCTAGCCGAAATCACTAATTAAACCAATTGGGCTACATTCTTAACTATATTTGGCTATAATTGAAATCCATAAGCCTGAAAGAAGTAGCTCACCCTTGGATTCAGATATCACGTGTCTCATAGTTGAGGTCTCGAAACAGTCGCCTGAATATGTCATGTACTCATTAAAAAAAAAAACAAGTGCAATATTTGTAAACAATCATAGTATGCTCATAGGATCATCAACTAGTTCCAAAATAAGAAATGTGAATCAGGTAGCCAAAACTTAGTAAAACAAACAACATACAATTACAACAGAAGTACAACATAGCCTATACTCCTAGTCCTTATCTTGAACCGTTATGCACAACAAACATGGACAATCACAACACAACAACTCATTTTGATTCTCTCATGGAACCCATATGTAAACTATTAGCATACCAGTGTGGTACTTGATCTACTCGTTAGTATGTAACGACATGGTACCATATCCACTTAATAGTATGTATCAATGTGGTACCCGATTCAATCATTAGTATGTACTGGCATCTTACCCGATCCAATTATTAGTATGTATCGATGTTGTACCTGATCCAATCATCAAACATACATCACAATCATAATTAATAGCAACAACACTAGTACCCCCAAGTGAACACTTTCACTGCATGCGATGAACAACACCCAATATTTCACATCATCTCTTTTCTTTTTTTCCTAATCATTTATCATGCATGCAATACTAACGAAGCAGTTTACAAGAAATATAACATAAATGGGAAACAAACAACTATCATCTTCCTCTAATCAAACCTTGGAAAGTCTACAAAACCTGACCTTTCTATCACGATCCAAAGTACATTCTAGACGTGACATGACGTATATATAAGACCCCGAGAGATCCTAAGCAAGTCATTTGACATGTATACAACATAATATAGGATATAAAAGAAGAGTTTAGGTAAAGAAGATTCATATCATAAAAGAGTTTGAATCATATAGCGGAAATATAACTATGTCTTGACAAGCCTTTCTAATACATCATAAGAGTGGTTGGGGGCGTAACTCATACGCCACATTCAAAGTCTAAAATAAAAGACATAAAATCAAAAGATAAGCTAAATCATTATGAGACATGTACTCGGAGAATGAAGACTCACCAATCTATAGGTAAGAGATAACAATTTGAATCTAGCCACGAGTGGGAGGATAAGAAACGTCAAACTCTATATTATAAGATAATGTAGACATGAGTATACATTAGTACATAGACTGTACTAAGTATGAGGAAATGAAATATAATATGAAACATTATCATATAGGGATATAAAACATGGTATGCATGATCAAGCTAAAGTATAGTAAAAACCTTTAAAGAAGAATTGTGAATCATGAACATGGTTAATACATCTTAGAATCATTAATGAAAGCCTCATAAAACCTTTCAAGGAAAACATAGTTTATTTTGTTTTGTGGGATATGAGCTTTAACCGACATTAGACGATGTGAGCTATACCATGAAATCTGGTGTAACTTCCACACCAAGAAGGGAGAATCTACTTACCAAGGTAAAGCTTCATATTATTCATTCATATGCTATTTGTGGATCCACTATTTAGGTCATTTAAGACAATCATACGGGGCCACATAGTTTAGAACTAGAGGTTGCTACTAGAGACTATCTTATTTGAGCCTCTACCTCAAAGTTCTCTCCGTGCTAAGTTAAATTCCAACGGAACAGATAACGTCAATTATCAAAGCATAGCATTAGGATAGACAATAATAAACATACCTATCCGAATCATAAAGTCATAATAGAGTAACTCCTTAAATCATTATTCATTGATGTGTGAGAAAACTTTCACCAATCGTGATTTCCTAATATGTGAGAAAACCTTTCACAATTTCATTAATGCTTATCTTAAAGCAACCTTAGTTCATAAAACATCTTTTTTCATAAATCATGCATAGCTTTCATAAATCAACATTCAGAAGTTTATAGCTTTCTTCATAAATTCATAGTCAAAATCATGAATAATGCATGAGTCCATATGAAACCAATTGAAAAACATATAACTAAATCAAATCATGCATAATAAGATTGAAATTAAACAATTGAATCATAACACATAGGACCCATGGAGAATTGAGTGAAACCCTAACTAGTTTAGATGAAATTGAATTGGAAACTTGGATATCTTTTGGGACCTAATGGATGAATGAAATTCATTGGTGAATTTTCACATACCTTGATGATTAAAGCCCAAAAGTAATGGAGGAAAAGGGAGACTTGAAGCTTGAACCTTAGATTTATTGCTTGAAGTTTGAGAAAATTTGAAGAGGATGAATATGGATGAGATTTGGGAATTTGAGAGAAAGAGAGGGTTTGGGTAGATTTATGAATGAAAAATCAGTTATATGGCTATTTATAGGTCCAAAACGACATAGTATAGGGTTAATTGGATAAGAAATGACCAAAACACCCTTCATTAAAACTGTCGGAAGTGACCTACGACCCATACTAGTCAATTGTAGAACCAACTTCAAAAACCCAAAAATTCAATATCATTTCCCACGAGACATTTCTACAGCCTGTCGTTCCATATACGGTCTGTAGTCCTCTTCTGTAGAACACAAGTTCAAGTTTAAAATTTCATTAATCTTGGTTTACTTCTACAAAACCTTCTTACGTTCCGTAAAACCAACTACGACCTGTCAAATCCTTCCATAGATCTGAGGTCTTAAATCAAATCTCTGAATCATTTCTACAAAAACCATCTACGACCCGTTAAATTTCCTACAGCTCATCCTGTCAAGTCGTAGGTCAAACTTCAAAAACATGAAATTTCCAAAGCTCAACTCAACTTCTACGATAGCCTTTATATGACTTTTAGGACTTCCTACAGTCCATAGATTGGACTTGTAGTTCATTGCTTCAGTGAATTTTTCTGCACTTTTCCTTTTCAACTTGACTTTTCAATTTTTGAGATGTTACACTTTCTCTTTGTAATTATGAATTTCGGCTTGTTCTTGGTCTAAAACAATAATAAAAAAAAAACACAATCAATGAATAATGGCCTAACAATACCCGAATTATTACAAAATCCTAAACCCCTCATTCACATGATCATCCCACCCAAAAAAGGTTTTTCCACTATTAATTCTAGTCAAAACCACCCATAAGTCAACCATCATTGATTTTAGGGAAAAGGCTCAAATATGTCATCGAACTTTCAGAAAAGGCTCATTTATGCCATCCGTTAAAAGTTTGGCTCATCTATCTCATTGTTGTTAAAGAAAAGGCTTATCCATGCCATTTTTTTAACTCCGATTATGCAAACCGTTTTTTATATTCCAAACAACTTTTAACACTTTTCAATTGAAATTTTTGGATCACATGTACTCTTTTTGCTTGTTCTTCCTTAAGAACACCAAGAACACATAAAGAACATTAACAATTTTCAAACTTCTTTAATTTTTCACGAAATTGCCTCAAATTTCAAGAGTAGTTTCCTTCCGAGCTAGATACCAAAACTCAATATCTTTTGAGCGCGAATTCAACCTAACTCAACAAGACCCACTTGAAATTTCTTCAAAGTTTCAAAACTTTAACATTCTTTGATGGTAGAATTTTCTCCACAACTTCAAATCATTTGAAATTTTAAACATAGACTCAAAAAATAGTAGGGAACAAAGATTTAATGTCAAAAAACAACTACAAAAACATGAAACAAAGCAATTTTTTGAAATTTTGGGACTGATTTTTCTTTTATGGAATATTTTTTTAAATACGGGTGAATTATTTTAACTCTACAAATAATTTTAGAATTTTAGTTTTTCAAAAAAGTAATTAATGATGTAGCCGGAATTTGAGATGATTTCGTGAAGTATTGAATATGTTGAAAATTTGAGAGTTATTTATGTTCTTCATGTGTTCTTGGTGTTATTAAGGAAGAACAAGAAAAAAAGTGCATTTATTCCAAAAACTTCACTTAAAAAGTGTTAAACCTTGTTTGGGGTGTAAAAAGTAGTTTTGCAAAATAGGAGTTAAAAAATGGCATGGATGAGCCTTTTCTTTAACAACGATGGCATAGATAAGCCAATTTTTTAACGGGTGGCATAAATGAGCCTTTTCTAAAACTTTGATGGCATATTTGAGCCTTTTTCCTTGATTCTAAGGTCCATGAATTGGATTACTATATTAGGGGAGTAATGAACTTACATTTACCAAAGAATTTGACGGGAAACTTGCAAAAAATGCCCTAGGTCGCCGTTACTCTTCCCAAAAGTGAGTTTGCAGAATAATGGTGGTTTTGAAACGTTTCTGCATAAATTCATGACTTATCCCGGTCCAACCTGTTATAGTGGTCCAACCCGTTATTGCGTATCCATCATACCGGGACCAGCTGCTAAAGCGGGAATTAATTCCCCTCTATAGCGACATGACACCAGCTAAAGCAGATTGCATGGGATATGAATTCAAAATTCTCTTCGAAAATCTCCATTTCACAACACACCTTTGAACTTTAATGTTCTAAACTAAACCCTTCACCCAAGTCCAATATTGAGAGTTCGACTTACCCGAATTTACTTACGAAAAGCCCTATGAATTCCTTAATGCCTTAGATAATAGAAAATCCAATTCAAGCTTAAACATTTTACCCAATCCATTCCCAAATTTTTCTAGACCGCACCTTGTTCAGACTTCGTTTGAGATTAGCCTAGCTTAGAATTTTCAAGTCATTATTCCAAGAGTTTTCCTGCCCAATGTATTTCACCCAAGACTTAACCATATGGACTAGAAGGGGTTCTAACAAGCAAACTAGAAACATTCGAAATCTACCATTAACTTTGATCGTTAGACTTTTTATGAGTGATTCTTCAAAATAACATTTGAGTAAAAGAGAAAAATGGGCAACTAGGGCTGATTTGTGTGAATTAAGAGATTAAATAAAAGCTTTTGAAAGAAGGTAAATATTAGAGATGGTGCGTACTATTTATTTATATGGACATCCACATCCATCGCATTTCCAGTGTGTCATGCACATATATACACAATTAATTTAAGCATTGCAGGTGTACACGACAGTTGTAGAAATACGTTCTGAGAAAACCTCATAACCACAAGCATCCATAATTTGATTGGAGGCTACCAACTTTAACTTGTAGACTTGTTGTAGTACATATAATTGTTTACATGCTATACTTTAATTTGGACACAACTCTCTCTCTCTCTCTCTATATATATATATATATATACTAAAAAAATAATTAAATTACTTTTTTGTCTAATATAAACCCTATGCTAAATTTAAGAAATATCACTCATAAAAAAATATTTACAGATATATCTCTCTTATGATAGTTTGAATCTTATTAAAACTACTAAAATAACTTGGAGACATTTTTTCCCCTACTAATGCACGCTAGGAACCAAAATTATTAGTATCCTTAGTTTAATTAAAAAATAAAATTGTATCAACCGAATAAAATTAAATAATTATTTGAGGAAATACTGTGGAAGTCTTTTTCTAATTCTTCTTTTCATATATTTTAGGAATTTATATTCATTCTTTTAATACCTTTTAAGATATATTTTAGTATTTTTATATTTTTTTCTTTCTATATATTTTAGGACTCAATACTATAAAGAATTTAACCTGTTCTGCATCACAAAAACCCGTAGATGGTTCAGCGGCCAAGAAGGCTCCTTCCCTTAGCATGGATCAATACCTTATGGGTGGGTTTAAATCTTTACGGGTTAAAGCCGAAGCGGCCCGCAACCACTTCATTGCCATCTCTATTGAGACTAGATAATTTAAGGTCCGTGATATGGGCCCAATATAATTTCACATATTTTGTTGGAAAAATTACATAAATTCACAACTTAAGATATTATAATCCTCTCTCGGATACATTCCTATTTCCTCTCGGATACATCTATTCCCTCTCGGATACATACCTATCCTCTCTCGAATACATCCCTCCCCGAAGTAATATGTCATTTGCAATGTACTAGACAACCAAGGAATGTATTCGAGAGCAATGAAAATTTTGAGATTTTTGTAATTGAGGAAACTTTCCGGATATGATGTGATTAGCCTCCAAAGATATGACATTTCTGTACTTTATACTATTTTTTTCTTTAGTAAACAACTTCAATATATTACTTTATAATCTATTTCAAATGGTCATACGACATAAATGTGTTATTTACAACCTAAATTGAGAAAGTTGAATTCTAAAAAATTCTATGCAGCAAGGAAATATATAGAGAATTGCGTTAGATTATGAGTTAAAACATTTCGTGTTCGAGGAATATATAAAATGTTGATATCTTTGAAAAAGTTCATCGATCTTCATATATATTCGCAAGTGGTATCTATTTTCCACAATGTTATTATCTTCGTTTTGTAATATTTTCACCATAAGCTTTGCATCTGAATACTAATCATTGATCAATCAATTCATAAAGATCGATTTAAAATCTTTCAAATATCTATTGCTTCAACTTAAGTATATTGTGTTTGTAATTGGCTTTGTCGATGAATTTTGTGATACATTTTATTATTGTCTTCCATAAATAGAAATACTTAAAAAATTGATTTCTAACTTCACAACAATAAAAATAATCAAGAAAGCAACTTTATTCTATACACAATAACAATTATCGTAATGTTATATTCTAAATATTGAAAGTATTTATTAAAAAATTATTTTTTAACTCCACAACAATAAAAAACAATCATAAAAGAAACTTTATTTCTATATACAATAACAATTATCGTAATGTTATATTCTAAATTACATTAATTAAAATTTTTTTATACTACACTCTTAATATCATGCCATAAAGAAAACTCTAAATCTTACCCCCACAAAATAACCAATATACTTTTTTTCAGGTTGTTTTTTCCTAATTTATTTATTTTTTAGTTTTTTTCTTCCTCTATATTTCTCAACAAAGTCTTTTTCTATTGACATTTTCTTTCGTTGTTCTTCTTTATTTTTTAACTATTCATTTTTATTTTTTAACTATTCATTTTTCTTTAGTTTGTATTTTAATATTCATTAGAATTTGAATGTTAAATGTTTTCCTTGTCAAATTTTCTCTGTTAAATAGTTTATCATAGTTGATATTATGAAAACATCCTATATAGAAATGAAAATTTTATATTTTTAAATCTTCCGATGAATACATTATCAAATTATTAATTTCTTGATAGTCAAACATTGTTCATTCTTTTAGTCACGAAATTTGATATTTTTTTCAAATTAATTAAAAAATATTGATACGTCATTTTAAAGATTATTTTAATAATCGAGATACGAATTTAATGGTCATATTATGTAACATAATATTAAAAATATGTTTACGCAATAATCCTTTAAAGTATTTCTAGGAACAAAATATTAACTATTCAAACACATTTTATTTTAATTAGTTCAAAAAAATAATTCTAAAATATGTCAAAACAAGCTTAGCATTTATTATTGTTGGTAAGAAGATAACTAATAGAAACTCTTCATTTTAACAAAATTACAATAATATCCTTATGGGGCCATAACAAAATTTAAGACATATATGGATTCTTCTAGATTTTCATTTTGATTATTAATTATACAATAATTATTTTGCCCTTAAATGATGTTAAAATTACTAAAATGTCATTGATAGTCGTTCTCTCTTCTATATAATAGATAGAAATTTAAGGGACCAATTTTGTCATCTTCCCACCTTATTGCTATCTATATAAGGACTAATACTGTCATTTTCTTGACTTGGCCAAAAGAAGTCTATAAATCTTCCAAGTTGACTTTGACATTGAATGACAACTATGAGAAGTTGTTGAATAATATAAACTCTTTTTGGTATAGTGGCTCCACCGTCATAAAGCTCTAAGTCTAAAAACTTGCAATGTATTGATTGAGAATCAAAGTTGGAACCTTCTCTACACTTTCCCATTATATTAAAATTTCAAAGTTGGAATCTTCTCCGAAAGCCTTCACATTTTTCATGAGCTATAAGTTGTGCAATAGCAAAGCACTTTATAATTATTTCGTCATTATCAATCAATATCACAATATATCTTAATTGGAGTAAGCATGAGTAATTTGAAGCCCACGTTGAGTTTTGAACAAGGATGGCCTATATTGCAAGATGAAGCTATCAACAAAGTTATCCTCCTTGTTGAAGAAGGCCACACTTCCAACCAATTCACTTCTGAAGAGTATATGAATTTATACACGTATCCTATTTTCATTCTTTTACTATACTATCCTGTAGATGCTGATTCAGAATTTGAAGTTTATGTGTTCCCTGCAAGTATTTTAAATTCATTCAAAACTGTCTATTGCCTAGTATTTTAAAGTTTTAATATTGTGCCTACAAAGGGTGTGGTGTAGCGAAAGGGACTACTTCTCCCTTAACCAGAGGTCTTGGATTCGAGTCTTGGTATGGAAAAATTATTGGTAGGGAGCATTTCCCCTGAATGGGCCCTATAAGCGCTAATCTAGATTAGTCTAGATCCAATGCAGCAAACGAATACCGGATGGAAAACCAAAAACAAAAACTATATCTAATTGTATTTTGCTATTCCTATCAATTTGGACATGTATTTCCTAATTGTATTATCCAGAACAGTGTATAACATGTGTGACAATAATCCAGCTGGCCCTGAAGCTCAAAAACTGTATCAGCAGTATAAGAAAACAATGGAAGATTATGTCTCCTCAAAGGCAAGCTGAAACTTTTAACAGTTTTACATACATGATTGTTACTTCTATTTTTTTCGTTTTCTTAATATGATCATCGATGTTACAGGTAGTTCCATCTATTCAGGGAAAGAAAGACGACGTCTTGCTACACGAACTTGTTAAGAGGTGGAATAATCACAAAATCATAACCAGGTGGCTTTTCAGATTCTTTCATTACCTTGACAGACACTTAGTGCCTAGAAGGAGCCTCCCTTCGCTTCAGGAAACTAGCCATTTGACTTTCTATGAATTGGTTAGTTATGAGTACTTATCCATCGATATGTTGGATCAATTAGACGAATAATGTCTGTGTTTTCATGGATTTTAATAAATTGTTGTAGGTATATGGTGAAATGAATGATGGAGTGAGAGATGCTGTGATATTTTTGGTAGGTTTACTAAAAATCTAATGTACCTTAACTGGATCTTTGAATTTTTGTGTCTATTTAATTTATAATAAGCTACTGTGACTGTTAAAAATAAGTTAATTATTGCCCATTGCACATGGCTACTTGTGTACCAAATAAGTTAAATTTTAGCAACTTTCATTTGGCTAATGTGATTAGCCTATATTCTTGTTCATTTATGTTCACTAGTCCTTTAAATTTGAATGATCTAGCTAGATCGCCTTTTTCTCGGTCTACTGGTTCTTTCCATACTCCTCTGAAATAGTCTAGTATAATAATGCTGTATACTTCCATAATCAGGGGTAGAGCATAGAGCCGAGGGGGTTCAAATGAACCCCTTTCGGCTGAAAAATACACTTTTTGTACATGGATAATATAAGTTTTATGTATATATAGTAGAAGTTGGATCTCTTTCTGCTTCTTTGTGAGTTTACTTCTTCATATTTTGAACCTCTTTGGTAAAAATCTTGGCTCTGCCACTGTCCATAGTCCAAAAACACATTTCTCCTGTTCTAGAACTTCTGCTCGATTTCATATTTCTCTGGCTTCCTGAGGCCATATTGGACAGTTCTGTTTTTCTCTTTAAAATCAATTCAATGTATTAAATTTTACACTTAGTAACTCTTTTACTTACTTGTTACAATGATTCAGATTAATAGAGAACGCGAAGGAGAGCAAATAGACCAGGCCTTAGCGAAGAACATTTTGGATATATATGTGGAGATAGGTGGAGACACCATGAAGTATTACGAGAAAGATTTTGAAGAATCGATGATGAAGGATACTGCTGTATTCTACTCTAAGAAAGCCTCAGATTGAATTGCAAGCAAATCTTATGAGGAGTACATGCTGAAGGTTAATTCTATTTATCTTGCTTTGCATATTGAATAAACTAAGTAGTTCCATTACATACCAAATGTTGATGAAATTCAGGCCGAGGAATGCTTGAAGGACGAGGAAAGGAGGGTTCAGAGTTATTTAAAAGACAGAAGCAAACATAAGTTATTGGAGGTTTGTAATAGGCTGCATCGTCGTATTCTTTATATTCTGATGCATATTGCAGAGTTAGTAGATGTTGTTTAAGACTATCTTTGACATATCTATAAGTGCAATTTTTATCAGCCATCAAGTGTTTTTGGTTCTTTTCTTAGCAAGTGATTTTGATCATGATGTGATTAAGTACTCACTCTAAATGCAGGTTGTAGAATATGAGTTACTTACTGTACATGCAAGCAAACTAGAAGAGAAGAAACAAATCAATCTTGGAGCTGCTTAAAAATGAACACTTCTTGATGAAGAGATTGTGCATTTATGT
Organism: Solanum acaule; assembly: GCA_036250505.1. NCBI lineage: Eukaryota > Viridiplantae > Streptophyta > Magnoliopsida > Solanales > Solanaceae > Solanum > Solanum acaule. The sequence continues at coordinate 5,820 of JAJOOR010015715.1, read as the reverse complement.
GATTTGAGTGTGACTACTATTTGATAAGTCCAAAATATTCATTTTCACCTAAACAAGTTGTTGTACTTTATTTGCTTTTGCTCTTTCAATCCTTTATATAAATGTCTTGGGGATAGTGAATGCATTTTAATTGATATACTGAAGTGCCTTAGTTTGATTGCGTACTAAAGTTAAAGAACGTAAAGAATTTTTTTAATTTTATAGTCTTAAACTATATATAATATATCAAAGTATATTATTTGAATTTTTGTAATTTTACACATGTGTCATGGTATTCCTACGTAAGAGTGTCATTAAAGATGCATTCAATACGAAGGAAAGTATTTTCCATGAAAAAAATATTTTCTTGAAAAATATTTCTAGGAAAATAAGTGAATTTCCTACCTTATTTTCTTGTGTTGAGTACTTAAGTAAAAAAAAAAATCATCCTAAATCTTTTTTAGACAAACACTATGTTATAATATTCTTTTAATATTATAACATGATTGGATCATGAATCTAACATCAAAGACATTTTTATTTTTTTTGCATTAGGGCTAAATTTGGGCAAATGTCCAATTGACCGTGGATTTTAAATCAAAATAAAAAATTTATCATGGACTTGGAATCTTAAGTAGTGAGCTTTGTAGATTTGGGGTGGATTGATCAGAAGTTGACTTGATGACTAGAATTTGGCGTGTGTTTGGGCAGATTTGAGGTGGGTTGATGAAAAGTTGACTTGATGACTAGAATTTCAAAAGGCTGAAAATGATTATTTTAGGTCAATCATAATCATATATGCAAACACTTAAACTTGTTTTTAAATTTTATTTGACAGTTCAACTCAATCTTGTTTCATTTTAATCCTTCAACTCCAATATTTATGTTCCATTTAAACACTTTTAAGTGATGTGACAAAATGTGTGCATCACACTTTTTCTAAAAGAGTGAAAGCCAAGGAAAAAAATTCTTTGCAAAAATAATAAAAGATTAACCCTTCAACTCTATTTTTTATGTATCATTTAAACATAAAATACTAATTTTATGATTTCTTTATTTCTATATATGCTCTTCAACTGCAATTTTACATTTTAAAAATCGGCGTTCGTCCGTTAATTATCGTAAAAATTAAAAAATGAAGGATGATCATTGACTTTTTAAAAAAAATAACAATTTCTTTTTGAGAGTTTCTCTGTATTTTTGCGTGAAAAATAACCAACGAAAGTGAGTCGATTTTCTTTCTTAAAAGAACAATGACAACTCAACGAAATCTGTCGAGTTTTAGCCTTTTTTAGTAGTGTTATTAATTAGCAATGAACATGAGTTTTTTTTACTCGTATTTAGTTAAATGAAGAATTAGAAAGCTAGTATTTGAGTTAAATCCTTCACAAAAAATGTTGAGGAACTCTAAAAAATATTTTTTTTAAAAAAAATAAATTGAAAAAAATTGATGTTCATCCGTCTTTTTTTTTTTAAAAAAAAAGAAGTTGTAGCGTTGATTTTTAAAATGAAAAAGTGGAAATGAAGAACATAAACAAAAATAAAGAAATCATAAAATTAGTATTTTGTGTTTAAATGGTATATAAAAAATAGAGTTGAAGGGTTAAAATAGAACAAGACTAAGATAGAAGAGTGTCAAAATGAAAAATCAGGACAAGTTATAGGAGTTGTGTATGTGTTTTTAATTGGCTTTTGTGTCATGTCATAGCATGTGAAGTACACACATCTCACTTTGTTGATTCTTTGAAAAGAAGTGTTTAAATGAAACATTGAAGAATTAAAATAGAACAAGATTGAGTTGGAGAGCAAATGAAATTTAGGGACAAATTTAAGGGTCAACATATATGTTTGATCATTATTTTAAGATATTTGTTCGTTTGAGTATGATTTTGATTAGAAGAAGCTAAGACCGTTGGAGATCATTTGGAGCGGTAGCATTTCAAGTGAACTAAAGTTTCGAGGCTAGTGAGGGTGTTTGGAGTGATTTGTTTTAAATGTTTTTGATTTTTAACATTTAAGATAGTTATGTACATTTGAAGAAGCCACAGAATACTGCCTATGAAGAAACACTTATTAAGAATAGGAGCCACGAAAAATTGAAATTACCCCACGACCAACAACAATTGGCTTATAGCTTCTCCTATATATTAGCAATGTAAAAGAAAAATATTATATTTTTCAAGGTTTCATGGTTGGTAAAGACAATCACAAATATACCGATAACTTGGATGAAAAGTTTTTTTTTTTTTTTTGAGATTTTAATTTTATTAGTTTAAAAAATTAAGATATTATGGAAATTAAATATGCTTAAAATTTACAAATAACAACAATAAATATTCAATGTAATCTTACAAAATGAGGTTTAAAAAAGATAAAATATATGCGATCTTACTTTAATATACCCAACAACATGTTTAATATATGTTCTTTGAAAAGTTTATTTCTGAAATTAGAATAAAATCAAGAAAGAAAAAGAAAACGACACGAAAAGAGAAAATATTATCATTTTAGGTGAAACGTACAGTTGCTACTTCCTTCTTTTTAAAAAAAAAAAAAAACAATACATTATCTACGTACACACAATATAGTTTTCAAAAATTTCCTCATAAAACTGTCCAGAAAATTACAAATAATTAACAAGTTATTCATCAATTAATAATTTGTTGGAATCAACTACAGTCAAAGTTTTCTATAGTGATAATATTTATCTGAAAGTTTTGTGGTATTTGAAAGTTCGATAGCTACTATATAATGAAGTGTTATTTATTATATATATATATACATATATACTGGCATTTGACGTTTAGATCTCATTTAGCTGTTATAAATAAAATTATGCAAGATTATATATTTTATATTATAAACAAAAATAAATATTTGTTAAATTTAAATTAAATGTCAATTGATTTTCATATTCCATTCATTAATAATTCAAAAGACTAATACATTACTAATAATCCATATATTATTACCAAAAATAAATAAATTTCCATACCTAGTTACACCATACCACAAAGAATAAAAGTCTAAGAAACATATGCGTTTAAAATTAATTAAAAAATTAAAAAATTTTAATTTGATATAAAATTTCTGTAATTGTAGGTTGTTTCGTAAATTTCAATCTTTTAGTGACAATATATATACCACTTGAATTGAATTGGCAAGCTTGTTCAAACATTTAGGAAAAAAAGTACATTTTCCTTAAAAGATTGTCTAAGAGTTTACCAATTAATTCTTTATATCACCCAAAGTAGTAGTAAATTCGAGGTTGTTCATCAAAACTTTTGTATTTGTCTTCTACATCTATTATCTTTTGTTCTTCCACTTCAATGACCTGTACAATTAATATAATCTTTTTATTTCAACTATAGAAAAAGTATTAAGTGTAAAAAAGACAAACATCAACGTTTTTTTTTTTAAAGTTATGATTACATTTTGAAGACATAATACATAAACATGCCATTTAACTTGGCCTCAATTGATATCTATGTCTTTCAATTTTGGGTATACACAAGTAAACACTTAAATTTGCATAAAATTAAATAAATAGACACATGTATCTTATGTGATATAATACACGAAAGACGTCACGTAGGTCGTGAATTGCCACGTACAGTACCATGTAGAACGCATGTATCTAGTTATTCAACTTTATACAACTTTAATGTCTAATTGTGCACACTTAAAGTTAAAGAGCATAAGTGTTAGCTAAAGTCAAATTAAAGAGCACATTTATAATTATCATTTATCTAAAGCCTTTTTTGATGTACACCATTTATTACATTTTTTTTTTTACTTAAAATTTACTATGTGCCTAATTTGATGATGATTATTTTGTGTAATATTTTATTTTATACGTAGTATATTTCTTATAAAAATATTATCAGATAATATTTGAGTATAACTATAATATATGAGTAATTCTCTTATATAATAAGAGGGAGTTAAAGCAGCTTAACCAAGCAGGAGGTCAACATGCCTGCTTGGCAGCTTTAGAGGATAATTTGGTAATTTCAATAATATGCAATCATATTATTGGTCAACAGAAACTAATGTTGTCCATTAATTGTATACTTTTGAGTGTATAAAAAATTGCCCATCACATCTCATGTAGCTTTTGCTCGCCTATGTCTTTAATTGTTTTTTCTTTTAATTGGCAGCCACGTGTATTCTAAGAAAGGTTATTTTGAAAAGGCAAATTAGATTTCTATTGAACATGAAAAATTATTACTTATAATAATAATTAGCAACTTAAAATATTTAAAAGGCCTAAAAATTTTAGTGCATTGTCAAATTTTTATTAGTATTACATAAATTAGAATAAAGAAAGTAACATATATTATTTGAAATGTCATAAAAAAATAATATAAATCACAATAATTAACAATATAATTTGGAATAGGAGTAACAACTATCACAATAATTAACAACTTAAATATTTAAAAGTCAAATAGAAAATTTGAATGACCCTCAAAATTTCATTAGCGCTACATAAATTGAAGCAAAATAGGTAATATATATTATTGAAAATGACATAAAAATCACTATAAATCATAATAATCAACAACTTACAAGTTTAGAAGACATATGAGAGAATTACGTAAAAAATATCTTAAATTATAATAATTAATAACTTAAACTATCTCAAAATAAAATTTAATAAACTCTCCAAAATTTATTTATGTCGCATAAATTAAAACAAAAAAGATACATATTGGGCTCGTGCTAGCACGGGCGCATGTGCCTAGTTTTATTAACAAAAGGTTCTACTATAATGAATGACATTTTTATTATAGGTAGAATGTTGTTATATAAAAGTAAAAGTAATAAATAATATGAAATAATGTTATAACGAACGACCTTTATAAAAAAGGTTTGGCTGTATATGAATGAATATGCACTCACCGTGCTTATTCACTAAAGGGTGTACTTGGTACGAAGGAAAATATTTTCCATGAAAAATGATTTTCTAGAATATATTTTCTTGAAAAAACAAATGAGTTTCTTACTTATTTCTAGTGTTTGGTAAGTAAGAAAGAAATTATTATCCCAAAGACATTTATATATTATCTAGCAAAACACTATTGAGGCGGATGTGATAAGAATAGTGGTTTGGGAGTGGGATGGTCAAGTTGTGGGATGCTTGGATTGGTAAGAGGAGATAATAAAATTGAAATGTCATTATGTAACTCGTTTTTCTACATTTATTAGAGAACTCATTTTCCTAGAAAATTCTTTCAAATATTTTTACCAATCAAATATGAAAAATTGAAAAACATAAACAACATTCTCAAAAAAGGGAAAAACGAAAAACGAAAAAAGAAAAGACTACTCAAAAATGCATAAAACCCAAAAATAATAGATACAATAACCCACAATAAAATATCAAGAAATTAACACGGTAAAAATGAAAATTGTTAGAAGTATGAGGGGTTTTCAAGGAAACAAGAAAAAACACATAAAAGGGAAAATAGTGATTCACATCTCACCGAGTATTCTTCTTCTCATCAATGGTTCCCAGCTCCGTCTTGTGCCCTCATCGGGTCTAGATTCTCGATCACCATTTCGGCATATTCCTTCGCTCTCCGGTGACATCATAGGTATGTTTTCCGGTTAAATTATGAGCTCCGATTCGATGTATACAGTTCACACGTATACCTATGATGCATAGTTGATGTGGTGGTTTTGGTCTAATTGCTTCTTCGTTTGCTTCGGATTGATCCTGTTGTTGATTTTGTTTCCAGTGGTTATAGAAATTGTGCTGTTTTATTGTGGTTGATTTTGCGATCTTCAGAGCTGTGATTGATGGACTAGTTTTATGTTGTTTTTTATTTCTCTGTA